>PVKP010029436.1:0-29004 GCA_004027715.1 Plecturocebus donacophilus
AATTAAAAAAAAAAAAGAAAAAATACTTAGTATTAATTGTAGATTATAAAAAAGGAGCCAATATTTTCCTTTTTGGCACAAAGAGAATAGTGTTTATTATATTTACATATCATGTTATTGACTAACTTTTATACCCATGCTAGAACTTACATGTAAATAGAAAATGAGAATTGACTGGGCTTGTCCAACTAGTCTGAATAGTATTTATAAACACTCCCTTGATATTTGAAGTCAATGGCAAAGTAAATCTCTAAGGTAAATAAACACATCACACCTTAGGAACTGAAGTATGGATGATTCAAATAACTATTTTTTAAGAGAGTCAAGATTAGAAATATTGGCTTTCTTTTTTACCTGTCAGAAGGATTTATATGAACTGGAAACATTTCTATCTATGCCTAAAGGAATATGTTGCAACTCTACAGAAATACCATAGTGTATTTTAGTAAACACACTTTTCACTCTCTTCATGTAAGACATTTTATTTAGGAAAAAATAATTTACAAAATATAAATGAAGATTCTATTAGGATTGAGAGTATCTTTTTATTAGAATTGAGTATCTTATTAAAACTGTTTTCCATCTGTAGTCAGAGAAGGCAGGGATGGCTTCATCAGTCAAGGCTTATTTAATCTGCTGAGCTCAGTCATGGTCAGGAAGGATCTAAGAGTGAGTACGGCAACATCTCACCATATGTCACTTCTCTAATAAAGTCAATTACCTAAACACAGCTATGACCGAGAAAATGCATTTTAGAATTCCTTAGGACAAGGAATTAAAATTAAAGCAAAACAGAAATCACAAAATCCTCTTGTATAGTAAAAAAAGCATATTAATTTTACTATAAAAGAAGACCCCCAGAGCCTGTTTATTTATCCTCACTTTGGGTGAAATTCTAATGAGCTTTGAATTGTGCAACATGGGAATTTTAATGATTATATGCAACAACTTGATTTAGAGAAGGGTTAATAACAACAAAATGATGAGGGATGGTGATACTTTTCCTTCTTTAATTCATTCCAAGTTTGGAAACGGAAATTTAGAGAACCAGTAACTTACCCAAGGTCATTCAATTAAGTATGTATGAAGCACCCATTCCACTCTAGACGTGTCCTGGGTGCCTGACTTACATCAGTGGGCAAAGTGGACAAATTCAACATTCTCTCAGAGCTTACATTTTAGGAAAAAGAGAGGATATGTAAGAATACAATTCATAAATAAAATATTTGGTGTGTTAGAAGGCAGTAAGTTACAAAAAGGAAGCATGGAATAAGATAAAAAGGGAGGGGTCAGGTATATTGAGGTGGGGTGTGATTTTAAGAGGAATATTCAGAGTAGGCCTCAGGGGTACAAGTGAGGTTTGGCAGAATTGAAATTCAGGGAGGTGTTGGCCATGGAGTTACAGAGGAAGAGGCTTGAAGGCTGAGGGAACCTTGTGGCAAAGACCACAAGACTGGGTTATGTCTTGAATATTCTGAAAAACAAGGGAGCTTTGGCTGGCACAGATTGTGAGCAAGGTGGAAGAATGGTAGGCATGAGATTAGAAACGGGCAAAGTCAGATGATGTTTTCTAGGCCACTATGAGGTCTCTGGCTATTATTCTGAGTAAAATGAGACTTTGAGGGTGTTCAGTGGAGGATCAGTGGAGGAAGGCATGATCTGATTTACAGTTTTAGGTCATACTGGGCTGCCATCTGAGGACAGACTACAGGAAAGCAACGGCAGAAGCAAGAAGACTAATTAGGAAGCCACTGCAGCAATCCAGTTGAGAGATGATAGCAGCTTGGATCAGGGAGGTGTTAAGAGTCAGTGCATGGATCTATTCTGAAGGCAAATTCAATAGGAATTTCTTGCAGATTGCACATGGGGTATGTTAAAAGGTAATCTTAGGCATATTAAAATTTTAACAAGTTTATTTGCACAAACAGTGATTCATGAATCAAGCTGCATCTGACTGCAAGTAGTTCAGGGCTCCACTGAGGGGACCTGGGGGAACACTCTTAGGAGGTGTTAGAGGAAGCGAGACAAAGAAAATATTTGATTGGTTAAAGTAGCATGTTCCTAGTTGGAGGTTAGTTGGTGGTTTCTGATTGGTTAAGCTTAAGTTTTGTTTTATTGTTTACATGGAGTTGGGTTTGGGTTTACTTATTAGCAACATAAGAGTCTGGAGCCAGCTCAGCCTAATGACCTCACAAGTATAATTGCAGTGGCTGTGAAGAAGTGGGAGGTGTTAATGATGGCAAATTGCTTCAGCCAGTCAACTGGAAGGACAGTGTTACTTTCCCCTGAGATGGGTTTGTGAGGGAGGATGAGTTCAGCTTTGGGCATGTTGAACTGCACTGACATATAAGAAGGAATGAAGGCTGGAAATTGTACATGTGAGTATAGATTTGGGCATAGAAATCTAGGCTAAAGATGGAAGTTTGAGAGTCATTGGCAGACTGATGATTTATCAGTTACTATTTAGTAACTAGAATGAGGAATTAAACTTTGCCTGGTTGCTTTTAGTCTCTTATAATTCATAACCACTCTTTCCAATTAATAAATAATTTATATTGAAGTCCTTTGCTATTAATCACCACTGCCCCCACCCCATCGGCACCTTCTAATCAAGAAAATGAAAGTGTATTAAAAGAAAGCTGCACAACAACAGGAGTTATATTCATGCTGACACCTTACTGCTAAGTGATTAAATGCACTTTCACTGTGAAGTTTGAGTTTGCTTAAACTGGCTGCTTCAGAACAGTAAAGAATTTGGAGTCGCTCCGTCTGCTTCCTGGAATTCATATTCTGATTTATAGTTTTTAATCTTGAAGCAAAAACCTAGAGAGAGCGGCATAGAAAGCTGCTCTTCTGCTTCCAGTTGCAGCCATGGCAATGACGTTGCCTCTCTGCTTCCCTCCAAACAGGCACGGATGAATTTGTGGAGACATAAAAGACGCACATCTTTTAAAAGACCTCCCAGGCACTGTTCAGACTCCCCATCCTGATGAAGGCACCTCTATTTATAGAGTAGGGTCCTGCCATCTGGTTGTGGGGAAAAATCTTCACTCTCTCTCTTAGTGATATAGAGGACATAGTCAAAATGTTCTTTTCTAAAAAGGTAAAATTGGAAGAAAAAAAATTTAACTGGTTTTGCAGCTTTTTCCATTGAGACTTGCAGAAATGAGAGTCCAGTAAAGGTTTCTAAGGGTTTAGTAAAGAGACATCCTGCAGCTTCATGATAAAAGCAGACAAAATACAGCACAGTGCCTGGACTAGGGAGTGGCCGAAGCTAAGAGAGGTTTAGTTTCTCCAAGACAGAGAAGACAGTGGAGGTCCTGCAATTTCTGCTGTAGTACCAGGACCTCTGAGTTCCCTGGTCATTATATAATGAACCTTTAGAGAGGTGGTTAGTTCTCCAAAGAATGGCCTGGAGTTGGGGGCTAATAAAAAGCCTGGAAGGAAAGATGATTAAGCCCCAGGCAGGCACAGAAGTAGCAGAGCCACCACCTTCAAGGGCACATGAACACAGGCTCAGGGTACCTCAGGGGTGAGCTGTGTGCCTTGGAGCTCAGAGAGCCCATGTCCAAATGTTCTAACTTGCACTGGTTCCCTTGGCATGTGCCATACCCTGGGATAGCCAGAAGCTCCCAAACATGCCTGAGATTGAAATTCCTTTGACTAGGTGGGGTCTGAGAAACAGAATTGGCTTACTGCAACCTCTGCCTTCAGGGTTCAAGAGATTCTCCTGCCTCAGCTTCCTGAGTAGCTGAGATTACAGGTGTGTACCACCATGCCTAGCTAATTTTTGTATTTTTAGTAGAGGCGGGTTTCACCATGTTGGCCAAGCTGGTCTCAAACTCCTGACCTCAGGTGATCTGCCTGCTTCAACCTCCCGAAATGCTGGGATTACAGGAGTGAGCCACTGTGCCGGCTGATTTTATTTGATATAGAAATAAAAGAATGTGATGTATTTGCACTCTGGTGTTATATACTAAAATGCATTTATCCTCCACAAAAGCCTCCTCAAATATTCATTTAAATTTATTTCTTTAGTCCTGTTTCTCACCATTTCCTTTCCCCGTTTCCCCTTCTTCCAACTCTATATTTCTCCCAGTCCCTTTAATGCATGTTTTAGTTTCCCACATCCACACTTTTTGTTCACCCTTCAAATATTAACTTCTCAGTAAATCCTCCTTGATTTCCGCAAAATAATTGGTCCCATGCATTTCTATTTATGTTAGTTAGAGCATTCTATTTTAACACTTTAATGGAAAACATTATATTAAGCTCTGCACGTTTATGACCCTTTCTAATATTATTAGCTGCTTCAGAGCAGCAACCAAATGTTTTTAATCTTTCTCAGCCCATTACTTACATTAATGTCTTGCTCATTTCAAGGCTCAATAAACATATTTACTGTTTGTTTAATTAAGTCTATGGAGGCAAGGCAAGGAAATAAAAGTCATACACATTAGGGAAAAATTAAATTATTTCTCTTTGCAGCTGACTTAGTTTTCTTCAAAGAAAATCATAAGAAATCTACAGGAAAACTTCTAGAACAAGTCAGTGAGTGTAGTGAGATTGCAGGGTACATGGTCAACAGCAAAGAAAATCAAATTGTATTTCTATGTGTGAGAAATTAATAATGGGAAACAAATTTAAAATATAATACAATGTATAATTGCTCTAAAATAAAACACTTACGTATGAATCTATTAAAATATGTACAGGAGTTGTATGCTGAAAACTACAGATAATAATCAAAGAAATAAAAAAAAAGATCTAAACAAATGGAAAGACATACCGGGCTCATGAACTGGAAGACTTAACATAGTAAAGATGTCAAGTCTTCTCAAACTGATCTATGGGTTTAATGCAGTTTCTATCACTATTCCAGCAGAGTTCTTTGTAGGTATAGATAAAATGATTCCAATTTACATGCATAATGCAAAGGAACAAGAATAAACAAAACAAATTTGAAAAATAAGAATATGGTTGGAGGAATCACACTTCCAAATTTTAAGGCTTCTACAATTGTAGTAGTCGAGACAGTGTAGTATTGACAGAAGAACACACATAAATCAATAGGATGGAATGGAATGGAATGGAATGGAATAGAATAGAATAGAATAGAATAGGAGAATCCTGGATAGATTCACTTAAGTACAGCCAACTGGTACTTGACAAAGATACAAAAGCAACTCAATGGAGAAAAGATAATCTTTTCAACAATTGGTATTGGAATAATTGGACATTAAAGGCAAAATAACCTTGACTTAAACCTCACGTTATGCAAAAATTAACTCGAAGTGGATTATGGATGTAAATGTACACATACAACTTTAAAACTTGGAGGCCAGGCATGGTGACTCACACCTGTAATCCCAGCACTTTGGGAGGCCGAGGTGGGTGTATCATGAGGTCAGGAGTTCAAGACCAGCCTGACCAACATGGTGAAACCCCATCTGTACTAAAAATACACAAAAATTAGCCAGGCATGGTGGCACGTGCCTGTAATCCCAGCTACTCAGGAGGATGAGGCAGGAGAATCTCTTGACCCCAGGAAGCAGAGGTTGCGGTGAGCCAAGATCATGCCACTACACTCCAGCCTAGGCGAGAGATTCTGTCCCAAAAAACAAAACCAAAAAACTTCGAAGAACAAATTTTCACTACTGAGCGTTAGGCAGATTTCTTAGAATTAAACTAAAGTCAAAATCATTCTACCAAAAGACACATGCTATCATATCTTTATCGCTGTGCTATTTACAATCACAAAAATGTGGAATCAACTTAGGTGTCTATCAATGATAGACTAGATAAAGAGAATGTGGTGCATATACACTATGGAATACCACACAGCCACAAAAATTATGAAATCATGTCCTTTGCAGCAACATGCATGGAATTGTAGACCATAATCCTAAGCAAATAAACACAGGAACAGAAAAACAAATACTATGTGTTCTCACTTATAAGTGGAAGCTAAGCACTGAACATATATGAATATGGTAACAATAGCCACTGTAGACCACTAGAGGTTGGAGGGAGGAGTGAGTTTAAAAAAACAAACAAACTACCTATCAGGTACTATGATCACTACTAGAGTGATGGGATCCGTACTCCAAACTTCACCATTATGCCATATTCCCAGGTACCAAATTTGCTCGTGTGTTCTCTGTATCTAAAAATAAAGGTTATATCGTTAAAAATTAATTAATTTATTCATTTTTTTTGAGACAGAGTCTTGCTCTGTCACCCAGGCTGGAGTGCAGTGCCTCATCTTGGCTCATTGCAACCTCCTCCTACTGGGTTCAAGTGATTCTCCTGCCCCAGCTCCCCTTGTAGCTGGAAATATGGGCACGTGCCACCATGCCCAGCTGATTTTTGTATTTTTGGTAGAGACAGGGTTTCACCATGTTGGCCAGGCTAGTCTCAAACCTCCAATATCAGGTGATCCCGCCCACCTCGGCCTCGAAAAGTGCTAGGATTGCAGGCATGAGCCACTGTGCCAGCCTAAAAATTTATTTCTAAAGTCATCTTTTCGAACGTTCATGCAGGTCAGGACATTTATGGGAACTCTCTATACTATCTTGTCAATTTTTCTGTGAAAAATAAAGTCTATTTAAAAACAAAATAAAATAAAGGTAAAACTAAAGCTCCAGCAACAGCAAAAAGGTTTATGGAAGACTAGCTTCACTGGATGGTAAATGTTGATAACAGCATAGTTGTCTTGTATTGCTCCAAGAAAAGGCTCAAGTTACACGTGAATATATGTCACAGAAATAAAAGGTTGCCTTTTAATACCAGCTCATCCACAACACATGAACATAAAACTCTTGTTGACATGGCAAATGTCCCATCCTGGAATTGCATTTTCCATAATATTTGCAGATTGATTCAGACTATCAACCATTGCTTAGGTTATATATTAATGATGCAGTGTTGGGATTATTAAACTCAAGTAAGCCTTCAGAAAAATACACTTTTCTTTTTTCTTTTCTTTTCATTGTTTTCTTTTCTTTTCGTTGTTTTCTTTTCTTTTTTTTAGATGGAGTTTTCGCTCTTGTTGACCAGGCTGGAGTACAGTGGTGTGATCCTGGCTCACTGCAACCTCTGCCTCCCAGGTTCAAGTGATTCTCCTGCCTCAGCCTCCCAAGTAGTTGGAATTATAGGCACGTGCCACCACACCCGGCTAATTGATGTACTTTTAGTAGAGATGGGTTTCGCCATGTTGGCCAGACTGGTCTCGAACTCCTGACATCAAATGATTCACCTGCCTCTATCCCCACCAACAGAAGCTTTGGATAGAAAGCTCACCCTTGAAGCTTTCGAATTAGAACTGAGAGCCATTCTGTGAGTTCACCACATTTTAAGTTTTTGTAAGGATCTTTGTTAGAGGATTTTATCAAAGAGTTATAATTGAATAATATTGCTTTCAGGGATACTTGCAAAATGATGATGACAATGATTATTCAAATTAGCAAAGGGCTCCTCTACATTACCTTTGAAGTACAAAAAACCCCAAAACCAAATAAAGATACTTATGGCCACTTCCCTATAAAAACGGATGGGAATAAAAATGAGATTTTTTAGTGCTACTATAACAAAAATTAAATACACAGTGCAAAATTTGAATGAATATATTGTCACGTATTTATTTGTAAACATTAAGTTCACTAAATGAAAACAGTTGATTTGAGAGAATGAGACAAATGATATAATTTCAAAATTATCCGATTTTTACTAAATTATAAAAGCTCTATGAATCTAATTTGCTAGTCTAGTTTACTCACATATAGTAAGTCATACAAGTAAATATTAACATACTTGCTGCTATATCTTGAGAATCTAAATGTCAAATTTTCTGCAAAAAAAAAAAATGTTTTTGAAGCTTTTCTTTTACATAACTTAGGCATTTCAATGGATACTAATTTAAAAACAACACAGCCAAATTCTTACAAGACATTTTAATGATATTTTGAGACACTCTGAATGTCAATTTTAAGTGCATATATGTGTACATATATACATATATATGTGTATATATACATATATATATATATATACTTTTTTTTTTTTTTGAGACAGGGTCTCACTATGTCACCCAGGCTGGAGTGCAGTGGCACCATCTCGGCTCACTGCAACCTCTGCTTCCTGCATTCAAGCAATTCTCCTACCTCAGCCTCCAGAGTAGCTTGGGCTACAGGGAGGTACCTCCACGTCTGGCTAATTTTTTTGTATTTTTAATAGAGACAGGTTTTACTATGTTGGCCAGGCTGGTCTTGAGCTCCTGACTTCAAGTGATCCTCCCATCTTGGCCTCCCAAAGTGCTAGGATTACTGGTGTGAGCCATTGCCCCAGCCTTAAGGTCATATTTCAATGAAAGATTTTCCCAAATAATCCAGTCAACATCCTTAAAATTACACTGCATGCATTTGTTTATCTACAATTGATGAGAGAAAGAGAGATAGGTGTGCACAGAAAGTGATTTTCAACTAGACCAAAGACATGATTGATCATTTAAATCATGCTTTTCGAACATCAGGTTCAAACTATCTGAAAGGATGTATCCCCAAAAGCACCATAGCACTAAACTTTAATAAATATATTAAACCTATAAAGAAAAATAAATACTCTTATGAAAAGACTTTAGTATGTAAGTATTTGATTGACTCAGAGGAAAAAGCACAGTATGTCATTTAATCAATGACTTGAATTATGGGTTAGGTTAGATCTAGATTTAATTTCTCTAAACAAAAATACAATTAAAAATTTGGAAAACCTTAATACAAAATGGTGGCACTTTTTTTTTAGTTTAAAACAATAACAAACTAGTGTGTGTATTTGAATGAGACTAGTTGATGGAGGGGGAATAGAAAGGAAAGTAAAAAGTATAGAGCAAACATTTTAAATGAATACATACACAATGAACAGAATGAATGTATACTGTACATGTGGGGAAATTAAAGTTTAAGAATGCACTTACGTGCCTCATCATTATCCCCCAGGGTAATGTAATGGAAGACTTTCCTAGAAATATGAAAAACAGATACTGGTAAGTGAGGTAAATTAATTTACAAGGGAGACATAATTGTTTGAAGAAAGATGAATAGCACATTGTTCAGTCTTAAAAATTCAATTTACAGAAATCTTCAGAGGCTCTTATTGCCTCCAAGGGATGTGCTCCCAAGGGATCAATACTAATGTTCAAAACCTCTGCAATATGTCCTCAAGCCATCTGTCCAGCTTCATTTCTCACCATGTGCCCTACTCTGTTGAACTTAACACATTTTCCTGACTTCATAGCATCACTCATATGATTCTTCTGCCTAATATGCTCTTTGCGAATTTCCACACTTTCCTGTAATTAATATTAATTAATACCTATTAATAGTCTACCCAACTTCCAGGCTCAGCTGAAAGACCATTTTGTCTATGAATTCCCCTAATTACTCCAACTAGAAACGATTTATCCTTCTTGAATCCTCTATAGAGCCCTCTTACTACAACTCCTTTCTCTTTGTCCTGCTGTTTTTGTGTAGTCATTTCTGTTTTTTTCTGTCTTCTTTCTAAAGAATAAATGCCACAGGGATAAAGAATTTTACATACTCCTCTTTACAGTAAAAGTTTTCTTTACTGTAAGGTTTTCAAAACTGTTATGTGCTCATTTGTATTATTAATCTCCAAGAAATGGTGGTTAGTATATAGTATTTCCTAAAGTTTTTCTTCATTGAATCCTTTCTCCTTGAATGACAATTTATATCTCTTGAAAATAGTGTTCAACATAACACTTCCAATATTAACAATTCCACCAATAATAGTAATTCCAACAACTTGAAATTATCTATAAAATTCAAAATTCTTAGCATTGTCTTATTTTATTATTATTAATTTTATTGGTGTAAAGCTTGTTATAATATCTTGAATATAAGGTGGTTCTGATATTTTAGTAAAAAAAGAAAGAAAGAAAATTGTGTTCAAAAAAAGCTTAGGAAATCCAGTTACCAGTTATTTTAAATTAAGGAGAACCAAAGATCAAAACTAATTTTATAAGTTCACTTGCTCACTCATGAACAAATATTTATTAAATACCTAAGATCTTCCCAACATTGTTTTAGATTCTGACGATATTGAGAAAATAAGGAAAATCTCTGTCCTCATGGAGCCTATATTTTGGTGGTACATTTTTCTTTTAATGGAATTAATAGGAAAAGAAAGGCTAGGCTTTTCTGTTAGCCTGCTTACTTATTGCTTCTTGTATTCTTCATTATTTTCTGCATATTTGGTTTCTCATATGGGATCATTTTTACAGCTTGAAAAATTTTTCTAATTATTTTTTGTAGTGCAGGTGTACCTGAAGCAAATTCTCTCAGTTTTTGTTTATCTGAGAGCTAAGTATTTGTCTCTCATATACAAATGATATTTTTCCTGGATATAGAATTTTAGGTTGATATATTTTCTTTCAATGTTTTAAAGTTGTCATTCTACTGTTTTCCCTCTTATGTTATTTCTAATGAGATAACCTCAAATCAAAGACTCTGTTTTGTATGTAATGTCATGTATTTCCTGGCTGACTTTAAGGTTGTTTCTATTTTGGTTTCAATAGTATATGTTTTCAGCATATATCATAAAACATGTTCCATATCAGATAATGGTGAATGTTAAAAAATAAAAGAGAAAGGGAATAAGAAATGTAAAGGGATGGTGTATTAGTCTGTTCATGGGCTGCTAATAAAAGCATATCCAAGATTGAGTCACTTATAAAGGAAAGAGGTTTAACTGACTCACAGTTCCACATGGGGGGAGTCCTCACAATCATGGTAGAAGGCAAATGAGGAGCAAAGTCATGTCTCACCGGGTGGCAGTTAAGAAAGCTTGTTCAGGGAAACTCCCGTTTATAAAACCATCAGCTCTCCTGAGACTTATTCACTGCCACAAGAACAGTATGGAAGAGACTGCCCCCATGATTCAATTATCTCCATCTGGTACTGCCCTTGGCATATGGGGATTATTATAATTCAAGGTAAGATTTAGATGGGGACATAGCCAAACCATAGTAGATGGTGTGTGTTGAAGTTTTAGATGGGATTGCCTGGAAAAGCCTCACTGAGAATTTAATAGAGACATGATAGAAAGAACACTGAGATTTTTAGATGTGGTCTTAGATAAGTCATTCAATTTTATAATGTCTCAGTTTCCTCAGTTTGAAATGAGTGGGTACAGTGAAAATCAGGCTAATTTAATAAATATTCACTGATAAACAAAATATAAAACTAAACCATTTCAGGTTCATAGTGCCAGTAGTAAAAAACTTCTTGGCAAAATAAAACACAACGTTTTAAAGGAAAAAAAAAAAAACCTGTAATCAAGATGCTTTATAACATATCATCTGTAATAGCCAAACTACAATGAGAAATTATTAGAGATACAAAGAACTAGAAATTGTGCCCTAAAATCAAGAAATAAAGCTGTCAATTAAAAAACAGTCCCCAGCATGACAAAGTTGTTAGAATAAGGATATGGGAACCTTGTAGCAATTATTTTAAGTATGCTTGATGACTTAAAAGGAAAAAAAATTTTTATGAAGCAATTGGACCAAAGAATGAGATAGCAGCACAATCATAATGGGGAACTTCAAAACTTCACTGACAGCACTGGACAGGTCATCAAGACAGAAAGTCAATAAAGAAACAATGGATTTAAACTATACCGTAGAATAAAAGGACTAACATATCTACAGAAAATTCTACCAAACAACTGCAGAGTATACATTTTATTCATTAGCACACAGAACATTATCTAAGAGAGTCCAGTCCGTATGCTAGATCACAAAATACATCTCAATATATTTTAAAAATTCAAAATTGTATCAAGCATTCTCTCAGACCACAGTGGAATAAAGTCAGAAATCAACTCCAAAAGAAACCCTCAAACCCACACAAATACGTGGAAATTAAATAACGTGCTTTTGAGTTATCATTGGGAGAAGAATGAAATCAAGATGGGAATTTAAAAATTTTTTGAACTGAATGATATCAGTGACACAAACTATCAAAACTTCTGGGATACAGCAAAAGCGGTGCTGAGAAGAAAGTTTTAGCATTAAATGTCTACATCAAAAAGTCTTTAAGAGCACACATAGACCATCTAAGGTCATACCTCATGAAACTAGAGAACAAGAACAAACCAAACCCAAATCCAGAAGAAGAAAAGGCATAATGAAGATCAGAGCAGGACTAAATGAAATTGAAACAAACAAACAAAATATAAATGAAACCAAAAGCTGTTTTTTTTTTGAAAAGATAAATGCAGTTGATAGACCATTAGCAGAATAAGCCAAGAAAAGAAGAGAGAAGATCCAAGTAAGCTCAATTAGAAACGAAATAGGAGATATTACAGCCAATATCGCAGAAATACAAAAGATCATTCAAGGTAACTATGAACACTTTTATGTGTATAAACTAGAAAACCCAGAGGAGATGGAAAAAATTCCTAAAAATATACAACCCTCCTAGATTAAGCCAGGAAGAAATAGAAACTCTGAACAGACCAATAAAAAGCAGCAAGATTGAAATAGTAATCAAAAAGCTACCAACAAAAAAAGTCCAGCACCAGACAGATTCACCACTGAATTCTAACAGACATTTAATGAAGAACTGTTACCAATCCTACTGACAGTATTCCAAAAGACAGAGATCCTCCTTAATTCATTCTGTGAAGCCAGTATCACTCTAATAATCAAAACCAGGGAAGGACATAACAAAAAAAGAAAACTACAGACCAATATTCCTGATGAACATAGATGCAAGAATCCTCCACAAAATACTAGCTAACCAAATCTAACAGCATATCAAAAAGATAATCCACCATGGTCAAGTGGGTTTCATACCAGGGATACAGGGATGGTTTAATATCCACAAGTCAATAAATGTGATATACCATACAAACAGAATTAAAAACAAAAATCACATGATCATCTCAATAGATGGAGAAAAAGAACTTACAAAATACAACATGACTTTATGATGAAAACCCTCAGCAATATCAGCATAGAAGGAACATAACTTAAGGTAATAAAAGCCATCTATGGAAACCCATAGCCAATGTTATACCGAATGGGGAAAAGTTGAAAGCATTTTATCTGAGAACTGGAACAAGACAAGGATGTCCACTTTCACCATGTCTACTCAACATAGTACTGGAAGTCCTAGCCAGCACAATCAGACAAGAGAAAGAAATCAAGGGCATCCAAATTGGTGAAGAGGAAGTCAAACTGTTGTCATTTGCCAATGACATGACTGCATACATAGAAAACCCTAAAGACTCATCCAAAAAGCTCCTAGACTTGGTAAAGGAATTCAGTAAAGTTTCAGGATACAAAATTAATGTACACAAATAGTAGCTCTGTTATACACCAACAGTGACTAAGCTGAGAATCAAATCAAGATCTCAACCTCTTTTACAATAGCTACAAAAAACATCAAATACTTAGGAATACACTTAACCAAGGAGGTAAAAGACCTCTAGAAGAAAAACTACAAAACACTGCTGAAAGAAATCACAGACGACACAAACAAATGAAAACACATCCTATGCTTATGGCTGGGTAGACTCAATATTGTGAAAATGACCATACTGCCAAAAGCAATCTACAAATTCAGTGCAATTTCCATTAAAATAACACACATCTTTCTGCACAGAACTAGAAAAAAACAACCCTAAAATTCACATGGAACCAAAAAAAGGCCCTCAGAGACAAAGCAGGACTCAGCAAAAAGAACAAATCTGGAGACATCATATTACCTGATTTCAAACTATACTATAAGGCCATAGTTACCAAAACAGCATGGTACTGGCTTAAAAATAGAAATATGGACCAATGGAACAGAATAGATAATCCAGAAATAAAGCCAAATACTTACATTCAATTGATCTTTGACAAAGTAAACAAAAACAAAGTAGGGAAATGATTCCCTATTCAACAAGTGGTGTGAGATAATTAGCAAGCCACATGTAGAAGAACAAAACTGGATCCTCATTTCTTATCTTATACAAAAATAAACTTGAGATGAATCAAAGACTTAAATCTAAGACCCTGTAACCATAAGAATTCTAGAAGATAATATTCTAGAAAAATCCTTCTAGACATTGGCTTAGGCAAAGACTTCATGACCAAGAACCCAAAAGCAAATGCTACAAAAACAAAGATAAATAGATGTTATCTAATTAAACTAAAAAGCTTCTGCAGGGCAAAATAAATAATCAGCAGAGTTAACAGACAACCCACAGAGTGGGAGAAAATCTTTGCAATCTATACTTCTGAGAAAGAACTAATATTGAGAATCTACAAGAAATTCAAACAAATCAGCAGGAGGAAAGCAAACAATCCCATCAGAAAGTGAGTTAAGGATATGAACAGACAATTCTTCAAATAATATATACAAATGGTCAACAAATATATTTTAAAAATGCTCAACATCACTAATTATCAGAGAAATGCAAATCAAAACCACAATTCAATACCACCTTACTCCTGTAAAAATGGCCATATTTAAAAAATAAAAAATAAAAAAATAGATGTTGGCATGGTTGTGGTGAAAAGGGAACATTTTTACACTGTTGGTGGAAATGTAAACTAGTGCAAACACTGTGGGAAACAGTGTGGAGTTTCCTTAAAGAACTAAAAGTACATCTACTATTTGATTCAGCAATCCCACTCCTGGGTATCTTACTCAGAGGAGAAGAAGTTGTTATACAAAAAAAGACACTGGCACATGCATGGATAAAGAAAATGCACATTCGATATGTATAATGGAATGCTACTCAGCAGTAAAAAGGAATGAAATATTGGCATTTGCAGCAATCTGGATAGAATTAGGTACCATTATTCTAAGTGAAATAACTCAGGAGTGGAAAACCAAACATCATACATTCTCACTCAAAAGTGGGAGTTAAGTTATGAGGACACAAAGGCATTAGGATACTATGGACTTTAGGGATTGCAGGGAGAAGGTGGTAGGGTGAGAGGGATAAAAGACTACATATTGGATACAGTGTCCACTGCTTGGGTGATGAGTACACCAAATCTCAGAAATCACCACTAAAGAACTTATCCATTTAACCAAACACCATCTGCTTCCCCTAAAACCTATTGAAATAAAAAAATTTTTTAAATGGCCAGGAAATATATGAAAAAAATGTTCAGCATCACTAATTTTTAAGGAAATGCAAGTCAAAACCACAATGAGAAGCTATCTTACTCCTGCAAGAGTTGCCACCATCATTTAAAATTTTAAAAATAACATGTTGGAGTGAGTGTGGTAAAAAGGAAACACTTTCTACACTGTTGGTGGGAATGTAAACTGGTACAACCACTGCAGAACACAATATGGTGATTCCTTAAAGAACTAAAAGTAGAACTATCATTTGATCCAGCAATCCCACTCCTGGGTATCTACCCAGAGGAAAATAAGTCATTATATGAAAAAGACACTTGCATATACATGTTTATAGCAGCACAACTCTCAATTGCAAAAATATAGAACAAGTCTAAATTCTCGTTAACCAACAAGTGGATAAAAAATGTGGTATATATTTATGTATACCATGGAATACTACTCAGCCACAAAAAGAAATGAAATAATGGCATTCACAGCAACACGGATGGAGTTGGAGACTATTATTCTAAGTGTACTAAGTCAGGAATGGAAAACAAAACATCATATGTTGTCACTTATAAGTGGGAACTAAGCTTCATAATGGCATAAGAATGATGTAATGGATTTTGGGAACTCAGGGCAGGAGGAGGGGGAAGGGGAGTAAGGAATAAAAGACTACCCATTGGGTTCAGTGTACCCTGCTGGGGTGATGGATGCACCAAAATCTCAGGAATCACCACTAAGGAACTTTTCCATGCAACCAAACAGCACCCCTTCCTATGGTTTTAGGAAGAACAAATTTGGAAACTCCATATGGAAATAGAAACTAACAAAAGAACCAAATACAAATTCTGGAGCAGTAATGTTTAACATATGAAATAAAAAACTTAATGGATAGGCTTAATAGAAAATTAAAGAAACAGAATAAAAGATCAATTAACTTAAAAACAGAATCATAGACATTTTTTCAATATGAAGACCAGAGATAAAAACACAAAAGAATTGAAATAAAAATGTGCAGGCCATGGCCTGGTGAGGTGGCTTATGCCTATAATCCCAGCACTTTGGGAGGCCGAGGTGGGAGCGTTACTTGAAGCAAGGAGTTCCAGTCCAGTCTGGCCAACGTGAAGAAACCCTGTCTCTACTAAAAATACAAAAATTAGCTGGGTGTGGTGGCATGTGCCTGTAATCCCTGCTACTCAGGAGGCTGAGGCACCAGAATTGCTTGAACCCAGGAGGTGGAGGTTGCAGTGAGCTGAGATCATGCTACTACACTCCAGCCAAAAAAAAAAAAGGAAAGCAAAAGTTCAGGCCTCAGTGACTTGCGGGAAAATATAAATTAGTTTTACATATGCATAACTGGAGTTTCAGAAGAGAGAATAAAGAGAATGGTACAGTAAAAAAAATCTTGACAAAGTAGTACTTAAGGCCAACTCTTCATCAGAAATAATATGAAAGAAGAAAATAAACTGAAAACTTTAAAATACTGAAGGAAAGAAATATCGATCTAGATTTCTACATCACAGAGAAATACTTGGCTTTCAGATAAACAAAAGCTGAGAGAATTTGTCACAAACACACTTGCGCTACACAAAATAGTTAAGAATATTTTCAGGCTGTAAAATATGATGCTGTTTTAGTTGATTCTTGCATTGCTATAAACAAATAGCTGAGGATAGGATAGGAATTTATAAAGAAGTTTTTTGGCTCATGGCTCTGTGAGTTGTACAGGAGCATAGTGGCTTCTGCTTCTGGGGAGGCCTCAGGAAGCTTCTAATCACGGTGGAAGGCAAGGCGGGGGCAGGCATGTCTTACGTGGCAGCAAGGTGGGGGGCGCTACTCACTTTTAAATGACCAGATGTCACGTGAACCCACCATCATAATGACAGCACCAAAGGGATGGTGTTAAACCATTCATGAGAAACCTGCCCTCATTATTGAATCACCTCCCACCAGGCCTCACCTCCAACACTGGTGATTATAACTGAACATGAGATTTAGGTGAGGACGGTGTTGCAAACCATTTCAGATGCCATATGTAAAACGACATATAGAGGAACTAATGAAGAACACAAGAAACAGTAAATAAATAGGTTAGCATGAAAGACTAGCCTTAAAGTCTCCTATTAATTTCCTTAAAAGAAAAATGCCTGTCCAAAATGAAAACATTATGTCATTGTAGGAAGGGAATAAAATATAATACCACATTTGCAGAAAGAAAGGAATATATGGAATTACATTATTATAAAATTTTTATTGAGTAGTGGTAAGAGTACTGTGAAGTGTAAAGAGTGAATTTTGATTAGAACATTATTAATTGCAAGTATATTTCATTAAGTGAAGGATGCATGTTATAGTGCCTATGGTGACAACCCCACGCCCCCCAAAATACATGAGTTTAAAATCTAATAAAACAATCAAGTAGAATAATTAAAAACTTGATTGACCCAAATAAAGTAAGGAAAAGGGTAACAATGAAACAAAATATAAAACAAAAGCTGTATATATAAACAATATATAACAGAACAATAATAAAATAAACAGATGGAACAAATAAGAAACAAATAGCAATAGGGTAAATTTGAATTCAACAATATCAATAATTATATAATATATATATAGGCTACACATTTTAATGAAAAGAAAGAGATAGTCATATTGGATAAAAAATAAGACCCATATATATGTAGCTACACAAGATGCTCCTTAAATACAATGACATAGAGGAGTTAAAAGTACAGGGATGAAAAGAGATAGGCCATGCATATAATGAGTGTTTGAAAGGAAGCAGATATGGCTATAATAGTATCAGACGAAGCAGACTTCAAGAAAAGTGACATTACCACAAGACACATAATGACAGAAGGAAAAATAAAACAAACTTAAGTGAAAATGCCCATAATAATCAAAATATGTAAAGAAAAACTGACAGAAATACATGAAGAAATAGGCAAATCCACAATCATGATTGAAGATTTTAACCATCCTCTTTTAGTAAATATTTATAAAATAGATAAGGATATAGAAGTCATAAATATAGAGTTAGTAGATGATTTAATGTTTCTAGTACACTAGCTGACAACTTCAGAATTAGCATATTTCTAAGTGCATATAGCATCTTCATAGAGTCTTTATGGATCATAAAATTAGTCTATAAAAAGGTGAAATATTATCTGACCATGGTAAAATTATATTAGAAATAAAAAGTAACCTAGAAAGACTCCAAATATATATAAATAACTCGTAACTGAAAGTAGAAATCACAATGGAAATTTTAAGGTATTGTAATTAAAATAAATGCACAGTATTCAAAATTTGTGGGATGTTGCTAAAGCTGCAATTAGATGAAAATTTATAGTTGTAATTGCCTATACTAGACAACAAGAATTTTTTAACAACAATAATTTAAATTTCTACCTCACGAAGCAAGACAAAGAAGAGTGAATTAAACCCAAAGTACACAGAAAGAAGGAAATAATAAATATAAGGGCATTAATTAATAAAATAGAGAAAAGACCCAAGAAAGAAGAAAAATCAACCAAAACAACTGTTGGTTCTTTGAAAAGAACAATAAAATTGATCAACCCTCAGTGAAATTGATGAATCATCTAGTTGTTATAAAAATTTCAGCAAAATAAGAGACCTTCCTCAATCTTATAAAGTTTATCTATGAGATATACACACCTAATATCTGATTTAATTATGCTATATTAAATACTTTCTTACTAAACTTAGGAAAAGGGTAAGGATATCTGCTCATTTAATAAACATTGTATCATAACAAGAAAGCTATACCAATTTCATATATTTGAGCACTCAATACTGCTAATGTGTCTTTTTTCTGTAAATTGATCAATACATGTTTCACAATCCCAATTAGTATCTCAGGCAATTTTATTAGAATGTGGAAATGCAGAAGCTCTAGCATAGCCACAATTTTGGAAAAAAAATCAAGTTAGAAAACTTCAACTTTGGAGACTTTTAAGACTTACTAGTCTTCAGTAGGCAAGACAGTGTGGTATTTACATGAACTTTTACAATTAGATCAATGGAACAAAATCAAGAGGCCAGGAATATATGATAAATCGATTTTAACAAAATTGTTAAAGCAATTCAATAGGGAAAGAAAAAAGTCTCTCCAACAAATTGTGAAGTAACAGCTAAATATTCACCAGGGAAAATAAGAGCTGCAACCTCTATTCCATACCCAACAGTTAATTCAAGCTGAATCATATACCTAGAAGTAAAAGCTAAAATTGTAAAACTTCTAAAATAAAGCTTCTAAAAGAAAATGGAAGAAAACCCCTGAGATCTTAGGAAAAGTAGATATAAACAGACAAAAACAGCACTAAACAGAAGAATTGGACTTTGTCTTAGTAAAACTGATCATTGAAAGACCATTAAAAATGAAAAGGCAAGACACAAATTAAAAGAAAATATTTTCAATGCGTGTATCTCACAAACACCTGTATCTAGAATATACTAAGGACTCTTACAACTCAAGGGTCTGTTTTGTGAATAAACTCTTCACAAAATATATGAATGGTTAACAAAATGCACAAAAAGATGCTCAATGGCCGGACATGGTGGCTCACACCTGTAACCTCGGAACTTTGGGAGGCCAAGGCAGGAAGATGACTAGAGGTCAGAAGATCGAGACCAGCCTGGCCAACATGCAAAACCCCATCTCTACTAAAAATACAAAAATTAGCTGGGCATGGTGGTGCATGCCTGTAATCCCAGCTACTTGGGGGACTGAGACATGAGAATCGCTTGAACCCCGGAAGTGATGGTTGCAGTGAGCTGAGATTGTGCCAGTGCACTCCAGCATGGGTGACAGATCCAGACATTTCTCAAAAAAAAAAAAAAAAAAAAAAAGATGCTCAGCATCATTAGTTATTGGAAAAAGTGCACATTAAAACCACAATAAGGATATCACACACACATTACAATAGCTACATTTTAAAATATGAACAATAAATATCAAATGGTAAATAGGTGAAACATCTGGAAATCTTATGGCCGACAGCAGCATAATAATAAAACTACTTTTAGAGAACTGTATGTAATCTATTTCTTACAAAGTTCACATATGCTATCCTAAGACCTGGCATTTCTACTTCGAGGCATTTACCTGAGAGAAATGAAAATACCTCCACAAGAAGACTTACACATTCATGTTTATTGTAATTTTATTTATTATAGTCCTAAACTGAAACCAACCCAAAAGTTCAACAGATGAGCAAATAGACTAATTGTGGTATATTCATATAATACTTCTCAGCAATAAAAAAAAAAATCAAATTACTGATATGCGGAACAACATGGATGCATTTTACAGACATGTTGAACTAAAGAAGCCAAACAGTGAAGTGTACATACCGTATGATTTCATTTTTAAGAAGTGTGTTAGTCCATTTTGCCTGGCTATAAAGTAATACCTGAGGCTGGGTAGTTTATGAAGAAGAGTTTTATTTGGCTCATACCTCTGCAGGCTGTACAAGAAGCATGGCACCAGCGTCTGCTTCTGGTTAGGGCCCCAGGAAGCTTTCAATCACGTAGGAAGGCAAAATGGGAGCCAGCATATTCCATGGTGAGAGAGGGAGCAAGAGAGAGGGGAGGAGGTGACAGACTCTTTTCAAAGACCAGCTCCTGTGTGATCTAATAGGCCAAGAACTCATTACCATAGGGAGGGCTCCAAGCCATTCATGAGGAATCTGTCCCCATGACCCAAACACCTCCCATGAGTTCAGCCCCACCTGCAAATTTGGGGTTTATGTTTCAATATGAGATTTGGAGGGGACAAACGTCCAAACTATATCAGAGGTACTAGGATAGATGAAAGTCATCTATAGTGATAGAAATTAGATTAATAGGGCTTGGGGCAGGGGAAAGGGTGGTAATTAATTGCCAAGGATAATGGGGAACTCTCTGGGAAATATAAATAGTCCATATTGGGTTGGGTTGGTGGCTACATGGTGTACACGTATCTCAAATCTCATCTAAGTTTATACTTAAAGTATGAACAATTATTATATGTAAATTATCATACCTCGATGTAGTTTATTAACAATTAAAATAGAAATTAATCAAAGAATACACAGCACAGTAGCTGGCACATAGTGTTAATAAATTTTTAGTAATTGACTGCCTTTGCTAAGTGTTGGCAAGGTATAAAAAAGGGAAAAAATCAATCTTCCCTGTTCTAGCTCATCTTTCTGGTTCTAAACATTTTGGGCACAAAATCTTGCCACATGTTCTATATTGTGGTGTTCTCACAGTGTAGAGTTATATAAACTAAAAGAAAGAGAAGAGTCAGGATCATTTTCAGAACAACTCTGAACCAAATTTCCTTGAGAAATACTACATGTGCATTAATAATAATGTGTTATTTTCTTCTGTGTCTCTGGCACAGATCAGAGAGTCCCACACATAATGAGGCTGACCAATTTTAGTGAATGATGAATGAATGAATGACAGTTCTTAGAGCTAATATTAACTTTGGATCTCACGAGGCAAAGCCATAGCTGTTAGGCTGAGCTCCCAAATTCCGTTAGGGCATGTGTCCAAGGCTTTAATCAATTTGGCTATACTCCTCACTGATCCTGTCTATGGCAGTATTTAAGCTTGGACAACAGAACTTACTTTTCCTTTGGTGGATTTTCATGGCCTATTTAATATGGTTCCTATAGAGTATTAATATATCACATTTTGTCCTTGTGCCCAGCTTGCTCTGAATAAATAAATAATCTTTCAGCATTAGAATAGACTTCAGGGACTAATCCAGTTGCCTCATTTTCAGATTTAAAATATCTTGGCCCCAAAAAGTGATTTGCTTAGGATTACACAGAATGTTGATGGAAAATCCAATTCTGTTCAACTCTTGGTCTGATATGTTTAGTAGCCTAAACATCTCACTAAGAAAATAAAAAACACACTTTTATTATCATTTAGAAAGAAAGAGGAAAGAGAGAGAGAGAAAAAAAAGGAGGGAGAAAGTAAAGAGAAAAGGAGGGAAGGAAGGGGAAAGAGAGAACACAAGCTCCTCCTTCCTACGTTTGCCAAAACTCTATCACAAAGAGAGAAAGAATCAAAGGCCCATGAAATGGAAATGTGGTGATCATACCAGAGTCTAGTTTTCACATGTTTTGCTTGCTTCCAGCTGCTTTTCTTTCAGGCTCGTCCAAATCCCTCTCAGGCCTGTGTGTCTGTGCTAATTAATTGTTAACTTTAACTTTCTATTAAAAGTCTGCAAGGCTGGCAGCTAAAAATGGAGTGTTAAAATATTTAAAAGCCCTTAAGCCTGGGGCATAAGCTGATCAGCAGTAGGAGGCAGAAAGACAATTTCCCCCTGGTCCTGGATGGCTAAATTAAGGAAGCTGAGTGTGCTGCGCTCCTTTGGAAACCTTTCTTCTGACTTGTTTCCATTTTCAAAGCCTGGACATCAGAGAACTGGGGCCCACTGGGCGGTGCCATTTTGGATCATCCAGCTCCTTATCATACACACTTACAGTGCCTTGAGAATAACATAATAGTATCCAAATACGGCCAAGCTTCATTAGATTAAGTGAAAATCTTAGGGTTAAAGAGATTTAATGTCATTCTTTGCACACAGCTAAATTACAGTTGAAAGGCCAACTAAATGGCCCAAATATGGCTACTTTGTAACCAGTAGTGGATATTACTAAATGACAATGGATCGAATTTGATTAATTAACTAGGAATATCATTTATCTTCTTGCTGTCTGGTAAGTTACAAATCAGAGGGAATTTGGGCAGAGAGAGAAACAGAAAATGATTCAGCAAAGACAGTTTGATGCCTTTGTTCTCACACACTCACATGTTTCGAAAATTGTGTTGGGGACTAAGGGAGATATTTCAATAATAAGAAAATGTTGATTGGGGTGAATCATTGTTCTCTGCACATCATTAAAAATCAGTGGGTGGAAATATACAATGTGACTCTTGCCAGAGACAAAAGACTTAGAAGAGATAACTTAGTATGTTCCACTCGTTCTAAAAAAAAAAAAAGTTAAAAAAGTATTGTAGAGATCCTTAAGTAGTACAGACTATGTTCTCAAAAAAAGGGTTCTATAAGATATATTTTTTAATCTCACCTTTGACAATACCTCTGTAACCATGTTCTGAGCACATTTATAAATATCTATTGAAGAAACCTAGCTCATATTATTTTTCATAAAATAAGATAAATATATTCCCAGAATAGAGAAAGATGCAGTTTTCTTATAGAACACATTCACTCAATAACTGCAAGCCACAAGAACTTCCAAGACACATTTCAGAGAAAAAGTATGATCTTTAAAGCATTGTAAATGTCAGCCCCTGGGCAGTGGCTCTCTTCTATACCTACCATGTACTCCATGCTCTGTCATGGGCACTTTTTTAGGTGCTTTACTAACAGTAAGTCATTTAATTTTCATAACCATCCTATGAAGTGAAAACTGCTATGATTCCTATATCACATAGTAAAGTGAGCCTCATTTTGGATCATGAACTTGGTCAAGTCGCACAGCTAGTGAGGGTTGGAATATGAATCCAGACCCAGGCTCACTCACTCCAGGGTCCATATTCCCAAGCAAAATACTTTACCTATACCATTTTAGGAATTGGTTGGAAAGAATGAAACTCCTTGCATTGACAAGTTTTGAATCTAGGATTCCAGGGAAGTCCAGCTATCTTTAAAATCACTCACACAGATTTTGATGACTAAATGCTTGAACTTACATCTACCCATTTGAAAACCAGAATAATAACACCTATGTATAATGTTCCTGAAAAATTAAATAACTTTGCGTGCATTTAAGGTGCCTGGAACTTAGTTTACCAAATTGTTGTTAGTTGTATTCCCTACTAGATGTTAGGGGTACAACTATGAGTATGGCATAAGCCCAAAGGCCTTGGTTCCAAGAGTGGTTCTCAGACCAGCATCACCAACATCACCAGCGTCACCAGGACACTTGCTAGAAATGCACAATCTCAGGCACTACCCCAGGCCTCTGAAGTAAAAACCTGGATTTTAACACCATTCCCAGCGATCTGTGGACCCATTAATGTTTTAGAATTACCACATGACATGCATACAGGATTCACTACCTGACATTTTACTTCCCTTTTCTCTGTAACCTACATGTACAAAGGCCTCCCAAACAGAATTCTCTGGGAAAGTCCTAATTTCGAATACTTCTTCCTGTTTTCAGACATGAGTGGATTAGACCACATGTTCTGGTCTTGAGTTTGGAAAAAACAATCTGTGTATATGTTTTGCATTTCAACATTTTTCTATTTTTCTATGCTACAAAAATGCCTTTAATCTTAACTCCTAGTTCCAGCATCTGCTCCATCTGTCTTGGTTCTGCCTGTCCACATTCCTAAGGGGTTGATCTGGGGGCAGGCTATGGGCTGCTGTGCCAAATTTCATGGTGCAGTTACACAATGCAGCATTCTTTGGAGCACCGCATCTCCTCCTCCCAGAACCTCTCAAAGGAGCAGAGAAAGCTAGAATCAACTATGCACAGTTTTAAAAGCTAAAATATAGTCAGAAGACTGAAATACCTATTTGCATTAAAAACAAAAACAAAAAAACACCCAGACCAAAAAAGCAGTTGACAAGGGGATTAAGAGGCAAAAAAGGAGTTGTAGAAATAGATATGGAATGTAGGAAGGAATCATCACAGAGAAACCTCCAGAAAAGACAGTTTCTTAGGAAAAGAAAACAAATGTTGTTTCCTGGTAGACGATGATGTGAATCTAAACATTAAAATAAAACACGCAAGATATTTCTTAGAGGTAAAATTGTCCCATGGATGGAACTGCATTTGGGTTAACTTAATAACAACAAATATCTGAAAGTTACTGTTGATAATACATTGCAACAAATGGCAGGTCCACAGACAATTGCACCAAGTCCTGTAGTTGAGGATGCTGTATTTCCCCCCTGTGCCTTTAAAATACATTGCAGCTGGTCATGGTGGCTCACGCCTGTAATCCCAGCTCTTTGGGAGGCCAAGGCAGGCAGATCACTTGAGGTAGAGAGTTCGAGACCAGCCTGGCCACCAGGATGAAACACCGTCTCTACTAAAAATACAAAAATTAGCTGGATGTGGTGGTGAGTACCTGTAATCTCGGGAGGCTGAGGCAGGAGAATTGTTTGAACTCAGGAGGCAGAGGTTGCAGTGAGCCAAGATTGTGCCACTGCATTCCAGCCTGGGCAACAGGAGCAAAAAAAAAAAAAAGAAAAGTACATTCCTGTCTATGCCATATTTCCCATCCTTGCACCTTTACAATCTAACTAAATTTGGCAGTTTGATGTTCAAAGAGCACTGATTTGAAAGTCCGAAGAACCTAATTCATTCATGAGTTGCTTTCACCTGGCATTTAGCCTCTCTGTGTCTCAGTGTTCTCATCTCTTAAATTTGACAGTTTGTCAGTATCCAAGACTCCTCTAATTCTAACATTCCTGGCTTTAAGATTTCACAGCCATCTTCATGACAGGGTGCCTCAGGCCTTAAAGCCAGGAGTGCTTCTTGTTCAGGAGCCACATCTGTTGCCCTTGTCAACTCGTCTTCTGCTCAGAGTATGCAGCACACAGAGCATCGCCACCACCGTTCTTTGTTTATAGCTTGATAAAAGGCTCTAGTTCCTCTAGCAGGGAAGAAGTGAGGGAAGCTAATGAAGCAAGGTCTTTAGAAAAAGGGGAAAGTGGCATTAAGGGAGGAGAATGAGAAAAGAGGAAAGAGGAAAACAGTGGAAGAAATAGGACACTCTAGAAAAGTTTGCCACTGCTCAGAGGTCATGATTACCATTGGGCGGGAGGGAAGGGATTGTAAGAGGAAGAAAGGAAGAAAGAAAAAAAGGAAGAAAAGAAGGCATCAAAATGACAAAGAAAAGAGGAAGGAAAGGCAGGTCCAAGAGCATGGCAAGGTAGGTGCCAGGTAAGAGAAGCAGCTATTTAATTTCTCCCATCCTCATTTCCACTTCAACTGCAAAGACTTGAAACTTAAAAAAGACAAAGGCTGCTAGAAGGCTGCAACCCTTGCAATGACATTGTTCAGTGCAGAGCAGGTTGGCTTCTCACATCTGATGTCCTGTTTAGTGAGTTGGCCCAATTTTGCTTTTGCAGAGAATGCCAACGGCCCTTCTCCTTCTCAAGAGAATTTGCTGTTTTCATGCTATCTTGAATAGTCCTTGCTGCTACAAAAGGTAGAGTTCACATTTATTTTTAAAAAGTGCTTATTTCATGTGGTTTGACATAAGAGCAATACTTTAGATGGGAGCCCAGAGCCTCAATCGATTTCAAGAAGACCTCTAGCTATTGACAGAGTGCTTCCTGCTGTGCTTTCTAGAAGTAAGAAATTCAGCTTAAAACAAGACATGCCAGCATCCATCAAAGGAACAGGTGGCAAAAAACTGAAATATTACAGGGAAGCCAAGATCTGAGTTCTAGCCCATGCTTGTCATAAAGTCATTGTTTGATCTTGAAAAAGTCAAACTCTCTGAGCATCAGTTTTCATATAAAGAGATGGAAAAGTATCAGTACTTATTTTCTCAAGGATGTTGCAAGTTTCCATCAATCTTCTTAGAAATGTACATTGTTTTAGTACCTATGCCTTTCTTTTTCCTGATAGTCCCATCAAATAAGAAATACTTTCCTCTCACTTTGGAAAGGTGTGAAAATTGCTTTACTTCAGTATCTTATTTTCAATTCAATTTGAAGAAAGTCAAATACATTTTGGTAATATAAGGAAAGGTCTTACTGCATAGAAATTGAAAAAAAAAAAAAAACACCTTGAAAGAATACTTGATTTTGAAGAGAGAGACAAATTGATTCAAGGGTTATATTGTATAATCTCAGAGAGAGAAAACTGGCTTATTCCTTTATATTTCACGGAACCAGAATTTGCCTAGTGTAATATTCTGATTCTGTTGTATTTGGTGTTCTAAAGTATTAAGCTCAGTTTATTTTCTTTAAATCCTTATTTATATAACTTTGCTTAGTAGATCTTTCTCTTTATTTCAGAGTGAAAGTGGCAGAAAAATATCAGGCAGTAGTTTGGGCAATGTGAAGTCTTAATTCCTCAGATGTCTCATCAAATCTCGTAAGGAAAATTGAAGAGATCTTAGGGAATATCTTTTTCTGAAACCTTCATTTCAAAAATAACATAAGGCCAAGTTAATTCCTGTCAGTTATATGAACAGTTAGTAGTAGGATTGGAATTTGAACTCACTTTTTATTGGACTACTCTGCCTTTCTCATCAAAAGATTTTCATGATTGCTAGTGAGCAAAATTAATATTTCTATTGATGATTTCAATGTGAGTCAGGATTACAACAGCCATAATAAATTATTGGCATCAGCTAGGACTAAGCTGTAGGTTACATTGCATTGGCCAAGGCTAAAACTGAAGAAGCATTTCATAATAGAAAGAGGGGTAGGGGTTTAGTAGGCTAAGAATTCACTGGCTCTTTTCCTCATTGTTTCCTGTGGCTTTGCCCCCCTGTACTTACTAGCAACGTGGACACTTTCACCAGGGAACTTCTGATTGTCCTTCCTTTAATGCAGGCAGTTACTTTTCTGGCTGGCTACTTTTAACTTCTCTCTAATTTCTCAGGATTTTCAGCAAGTCGAAAAGTTTGTTGGACCCACACTCTCCTGAGTCACCCTCTTGAAAGAGATTCAATGTAGGATGACTTTAGGCAGGCTCTATGCTAAGGGTTTCTCTCTGGTAGGAAGGAATCGTGATCCAGCAGAAATACAGCTCACTCCCCATGCAGCCTTCTTTCTCTCTTTGCCCTGCCATCTCCAACTGGCCTCTGAGTTTTAGATTTCTCCCATGCAGGTTGGGAACATCACTACCTGTGTCTCCCGAACTCAATGTCAAACTCTCTGAGCCATTGTCTTGAAGCGCTCTCTCAGTTGGCTTAATGTGAAGGGGATGCGTATCCACCTCCCTTGGGCGGTGTTTCACAGCACACCAAAAGCCCTCTCCACAAAATCTTCCTGGCAAGCCACGGCCACCTCCTTCCCTTAACTTATCTGAGCTTCAGTTTTCTCATTCATAAAATGGAAATAATCCTATCATCAATCTCTCAGAATCATTGTGAGAATTACATAAGATTAATAATATGACAGTGCTTTGAAAATTATAATGTGCTAGATATATTTCAATTATTACTACAGCATTAATTATTTCTCATTGCAGACTCATCTAAAAATTCAGCTAATTTAAAATCAAAGACTCAAGTTTGCCCCAAGCCTCTCTCCACCAACACTTCCTTCATTAAATTTTTTCTGTAGAAACCAACCCTATCTTAAAAACACTAGTCATTAAATGTATGGTTGTACACAAATCATTTGTCGTTTGCAAATTCCTGCATAAATCTCTGATTTCAGGCTTTCCCAACCAAGCCAACAAAATTAGTACACTTATCTGGCACAGTCAAACTCAGCCCAGGACTAATGATTTTTCCCTTCTTTGTATAAGGTTGATGTTCTTTGAAAATAGAAAACATATTAACATGATTTCAGTTTTTACAGATGGTGTTTTCTTCACTCTTTCAGAATAATTTTGGTTTTGGAGATAAAAACCAATATAGCATTACCCAGCGTGGCACAATTAAGAAGAAATCTACTAAGATTCACATGCCTTCTCACATGAGGAAATAAAAGGATCGGAGAAATTGGGGGGAAAATACCAATCATTTTATAATAATTTGTTTATAAGGAATATATATAATTTGTTTATACATATAATAATTTTGTTTATATATAATAATTATATAATAATATATATAATTATATATATATAAGAAATATACATATATTCCTTATAATAATTATTTC
>PVKP010029437.1:0-29003 GCA_004027715.1 Plecturocebus donacophilus
GACTCGCAACGCTAGCTAAGACAGCAGCGTTGAAATTCGTGGTGCTTTTCTGCCCGGGGGTCTCCGGTCTGGCTTCTCAGTCCCTTTTTCAGTCAGCTGGATGGACTGCTCTGACTTCCCAGAGCGCCAAACATCATCCAAAAGGAGACTCAGTCCCGTTTACTCCGCACCAAGAGCTGCCGAGCCAAGGCGCCGGCAAAAAAGCCGCGCCGGCCGAAAGGGTCGCGCTGGCGACCTGTGGGGCTCCTCCACTGGGAATGTCCTGGTCCGTGGGCAGCAAAAATTTATCGGTAAGTGTGGCGTCCACTGGCTCTCTGCGCTTTTACTGGGGGCTGCAATCCTGAGCTGCTAGTGATCGGCCATCTTGGATCTCTTCATCCACTCTTAATGTTACAGCTTCCCATCTGATTTCAGATGACTCTCCTTCATAATAACTGTCAAGCTGCAACCCAATGCCAAAGTAAGTTATTTTACAAGTAATCCTCACATCTTTTTAAAGGTAAAGTGCCATATTTATGGTAATATTTATAGGTGTCTAACCTTGGAAGCACTGACTGGGATCCCTGCTTCCATCTCTACATGACCTTCCTGGCTCTCTGTGTCTCAAATCTCTCTCTTCTTTCTCTTATAAAATGACCTAATCTTCAGATTTATAACTTAGTTACATTTGCAAAGACTATTTCCAAATAAGGTCAAATTCACTGGTACCAGGACATATATTTTTTTGGCAGGGGGACATCCTTCAAGCCAGTACAGTTGTACAATAGCCAATTGTACCTTGAACGTTTGAGAAGAAGCACATTGCTATTTCTGCCAGTCTGTAAAGCCGCTCAGCATTTGAAGTGTGGAAATGTATACTTTGTTCCTTAAAGATACAGTAAGACTTTAAAATGCGAAAGCTGATAAGCTCTATCCTCGGTAGAACTTAGTTTTGCATCTTTCTGCTGATTGCCTTCCCTCACTCTTGGGGGATATCTATAGAGGGTGACTTCAGTATCTAAGTGGAAAGCTTTATGGGAAGGGGATCTATAGGTTCTTCTGGGTGCTAGGAAGAGCTATGTGTTGCAGGTGGGCACACCTGGGGCCTGTAGATGTGCTTGGAGGATAGAATTCAAGTCTTTCTGAAGCAGACCTTCCTTCTGGACTCAGGGATGAAACTCTTGCAGCCTAAAGCCAGGAAACCTCTTGGAGGACAGTGCTTCTCCAACTTGAATGTATGAAAGAATCACCTGGAATATTTGTTAAAATAAATTCCTGGACTTCACCTGCAGAGATTTTCATTCAGTAGGTCTGAGCTGGGCCCAAGATTTTGCATTTCTAACAATGCAAATTCTTAGAATTTTGCATTTCTAGCAATGCAAATTCTTAGAATTTTGCATTTCTAACAATGTTTCAGATGACGCTTTTGCCACTGGTTAGGGGAACCATGATCTGAGCAACACTGATCTAGGCAGATTGTACAAAAGGCCATGTGGGCCAGTCTTTGTATATATCATAGTTAAAGATAGTACAAAAAAGAGCAGTTCAAAGTATTTAAAAGTAATTCTTATTTGGACTCCTGTTTCTTAAGAAGGAACATTGAAGTGGTTTGAATTTATAAACCAGAGCAATCGTTCTCAAAAACTTTTCTGTGCTTTCCCAGTTGTTTCACCCTGGGGCACAGCAGGTATTTTTTTATCCAAATCCTGAACTCTTCCTCATTAAGCTCTGGACTTCCCTCTTTTTCTGCCTCTTAAGCCCTCTGACTCTGATTCTCAAAATTCTAGAATCTAAGCTGTTAAAGAAAAATTCTCCCAGAGGTGGAGGTGAAGGGTGGAGCTGGCAAGGCAGATAACATTCCCAAGTTGATAAATCTTGTCTCTCTCAAAAAGTTATTAATATTTCACATCTAAACTCCAAAGGGAAACTTCACTGATCCAAAGTGACCTGCAACCACTCAAGATAATGTTTCTTTTTTAAATAATTTAACTTTTTATGACAGAAAAGCAAGGGCAAGTGTGTCTTTAGTAGCTCCATTAACCTATAATTTTCCCTATAATGCCACTGAGATTGGAAGTGTTGTTACTTTAAAAAAAGTCTACTTGAAACAAACTTGTTGATTATATTAATGGAATCTCTTTATACAGGCTGATTTTTGGTCTTATGTAGAAAGTGGTATGTTAAATTCTTATAATTGTGCTTTTATCAAATCCTCTTTGTACGTTTAGAACTATTTGCCTTATGTAACAGGCTGCTATGTTGTTTGGAGCATAAACGTTTATGGTTGCTAAAAAGATGGATTTATATTTACCCATTTTCATCTATCATTTATGTGTGGCAGTACTCTATAAATATTATTTTTAAAGCAGTAGAAGTCTTTTCTCAAAGTGCATCTAAAGCAAAACCTCAATATATAAAACATTAGATGCTTAGACCTGAAGGAGATGGGTCTGTTCCAAAGTTTTCAACCAGGCTGTGCAAATAAATAAATAAACCCCAAGGATCACAATATGAGTGAATATATTTTAGGCTAGCCTTAGGATAGTACGCAGAAAACGGATTAGGGCAGTAGGGCTTCCTTGGAACCTGGGTTGAGAGGGCTGTGAGATCTGTGACCTGGTGGAGAGGCACTTTCAACAAATTAGCCTTATTTTGCTTCCTTCAGACAATGCTTCCCCGAAAATGCATATAGTTAATTGGGATTATGAACTCTGGTAGTGATTAAAGAACGTCTCTATTCGATCTATGGATGATAATGATCCCAGATACAGGTGAAAGAGGACAGGATCCCAGCTACAGGAAAAGTTATTAGGTCAAGGAAATTCATGATGTATGCATAGAGTAATTATCAAAATATTTTTCTGATGCTTCATATCTCTTTCCTCCTCCTTTTTTCTACCACCACTGCCTCCTTCGGTGGGACTTACTGGAGTATGGAGTGAGAATTAGAGATGAAGTTTGTACTCTAATAGAATCCACAGAATCTGTTTAACTGGAAGTTAGCCCCTAGAGGGCAGCGACTTGGCTAGCCTGCTGTCTGCTACATCCCTAGCACTTAGGATGGTTCCTTGGTGGGTGCATGAGTGGGCGACTAGTCCTTGACAGAGTGGGTATCATGGACTAATTGGAGAGACAGATATATGAACACATACTTTTGAAATTATGTAATACATGATGACATAGATATACCCTAGACTCCCAAAGAAGCACAGGAAAAGGACAGATGAAACCTATGTGTAGAAATTAGACCAGAGAAAGTGTCACAGAGGACAGATATTTTTAACCAGGACCCTTTGCCCATCTCTGAATTGGCCATGCACAGGGGTAGCTAGGATAGCTGGATGCCCCAACTGATGGAGAAAGGCTAACACAGAGATGCATTGTGTTATGAAATGCCCCAGTTTCCAATCTGAGAGTCAGGATTAGTCTCATTTAAGAAACATGATCCAGCTGGATGCAGTGGCTCACACCTGTAATCCTAGCAGTTTGGGAAGGTGAGGCAGTGGATCTTGAGGTCAGGAGTTCAAGACCAGGCTGGTCAACATGAAGAAACCCTGTCTCCACTAAAAATATGGAAATTAGCCAGGTGTGGTGATCTCAGCTACTCTGGAGGCTGAGGTAGGAGAATTGCTTGAACCCTGGGAGGTGGAGGTTGCAGTGAGCCAAGATCACGCCACTGCACTCCAGCCTGGGTGACAGAGAGAGACCCTGTCTCAAAAAAAAAATATGATCCATGTGACACCAATATGATATTTCCTTTGTAATTGGTTGAATAATCAATAGAGTTGAATAGTGTGTTCATTTTAGGTTCCTGGGTCAGGCAAGTAATAAGTGGTCTAATTAATTGCTGGCTTCTTTTTGCTGATCCACTAAGGCAGTATTGTTATAGGATTTTTCAATGAAAAAAAGAATCCAGTGGGAGGAAGAGGATTGCTGAAGCTGTGCCTGCTTTGTTTCATGGGACAAATACTATGCCTTGCCTTACCCAGCAATTCTAACATGCACTCCTGTCTTGTGGATCACATCTAAAAGTAGAAGTCACTGTATTTTTTTTTCCTTATCAACCATCTTCAAGAAGATTTAGTTGAGCTTTACATCTGAAAAGAATCAACATTTTTCAATTCCCAAATATAAAATTTCATTGGAAACTTCCATGTGCTTTTTCAAGTGTACCCCACCCCTGAAAAACTGCTCCTTGAGGGGCCAGTGCACCCCTCTAGACAGGGATTATTGGGTGAGATGGTTGGAATAAAGAATGAAAATGGGCCATTTTCCTCAGATAGCTACTGTCATACTCAAAGTAGATTAAAAGTAAATTAAGTTAAAAAATACAAAATAAAAGTAACCTCAAGTATAAAATCATTAAGAACAATGCTTAAAGAAATTGGAGGAACAAAATCAAACAAAGCAAAACAGAAATGCCTACAAAAAAGAGCTGTAAATATTAGTCTCACGGAAAGAAATGTGAGCAAAAATTATATATATTCTCTATTTTTTCTATAGAAATATACACATATACTATAGGCTATATTTCACATATATACACACAAATACAGTATACACACACACACACACACATGTACATACACAGTAAGGTCGACTAACACACACACAAGGCTTCCTACGCTCCTGTCTGTATCTCCTTTCCCAAGGACTTTACGTGGCCCCTTCAGCAGTGTGAGGATACTGAAGTTCACTCTCCATGATCTCTATAACCAGTGATGGACAAGAGATCTTGGAAAAATATCCAGCTTCTCACCTCTCCATGGGACAACTTTAGGGTGTGTTCAACATTTTTTGGGGCACCCCAGTAGGATCCAGCTCCAAGTGCTCACAGGGATAGCAGGCATATTATAACACCCTTTTACTGGCTTTCTTCTCTTCCACACTTTTTCACTGTGCTGCTCCGGATCCAGAATGATCAGCTCTCCCCTAAATCCTCAGGGGCTGCTTTTAAGAGAATTCAGACTAAGGCAATACACCACAGAGAGTCCCCACACATACCTTTCAAGTGTGTCAAAAATTTATTCAGATATTTAAAAAAATGATGCAGTTCAAAGAGAAACTTCTATTTCTTTATCCAGATATATCCTTCTTATTTATATTAATGTTAATAGATTTATCTACATCTCTATTCAGTGTTATTGAAATAAAATAATTGAAAATAATTTCTATGCTAAATTCCCATTTGTAATAATTTATAACTCTCAAGAGACTTTGAGTCCAACAGATTTTTAGTCACTTGATGTAAAATCTCCCCTTTTTTTTCTTTTTATTTGGCACAAGACTCCACCAGTGCCACACAGTGAGTGCATGTGAAGTCACCGTAAGGGGTGGAAAGTGATTCTTTATATTTGTTTTCCTGAAAATGTTTTGTCAGAACATTGTTTTGGAATATGTGTAATTCCTCTAGGAGTTTATATATGGGTGGCGAGCTGTTTAGAGAAATACTACTTGTGACTCATCCTGAGCAAGTAATATTCTCTTATATAGTCTGGCTTTGAGTACACAGTTGATGCTAAACAAATGCTAATTAATAATAACCTAATAGAAAATGGATTTAGGGCAAACAAATGCAATGCATAATGACATCCTAGGTTTTTCAAATAACATTTATCACATTTATTTTAGTCTTTTCAAATTCAAACCAATATTTCAAGTCAGTTCTGAAGAAAAGAGGAGGTGTGGTTTCTTCCAGAATATTTCATTCTGTAGGTGCCTGCAGCTCCTGGGCTGAGATGAAGTGACTGTGTGCAGTGGGGATGTATAGGATGAGCTGAAGTTTCCTCTATAAGCCTGAGGTTCTTTCTTCTCCAAAGAGGACACTCACTGAAATTTAGTGCATCATCCAGGAAATTGTGTTATTCCAAGAGAAGATAAAGGTTTTATTTAATTAATAGCATGGCCGAAACCACAAACTCCCCTATTTATAACCTGGATTGGTGCCAAGATCAAAATCAATAAGAATGCAAATGTGGTGTCAACACCTTCTTCCTCTCAAGAACTGTTTTATTCCTCACTTATCCCCTCTCTTCCGCAGAGACCGTCTAGAGTAAGTTATTCAAGTTCTGGACCCACACTCTTTCAAACTTTCTTTTCTGACTCTGGACCTGCCCTGTCTTTCAGCCATGGTGCCTCCAAGATGAACAAATAAATACCTGATAAAATATTATTCAGCCTTAAAAGTGAAGGGAGTCCTACTGTATGCAACAACATAGATAAACCTGGAGGACATTATGCTAAGTGAATAAGCTAATCACAGAAGGACAACTATTGCGTGATTCCATTTACAGAAGGTATACAAAATAGTCAAATAAATAGAGAGTTGAATAATGGTTTTCAAAAGCGGGGGGGAGGGGAAATTGGGGAGTTGCTATTCAACCAGCTTAAAGTTATAGTTTTGAAAGATACATGCTAGAGATTTTCTGTACAACACTGTGTTTATAATTAACATTGCATTTTACACTTAAAATTTTAAACAGGTAGATCTCATGTTAAATGTTCTTATACAATAAAAATAAAAATTATAACTGAAAAGACATATTTAGGCTTCCATTTCCACCAAGTTATTCTCTGAGCTTCAGTTTACTTTTCTGGGAATAGTGACAATACTTACCTAGTGTCATTGTGAGAACTAAGTGTGATAATGTTTATTGGCTGTCTAGCATGTCAGTGACAGAAAATGAATGTCAGTTTTATGCACATCAGAGAGATGTGCAAGGCTTAGTAGTAAGCAAAGGCTCTAGAACTAGACTGCCTGAGTTTGAATTCTGCCTTTGTTACTTGCTGCTCATGTGGTTTTGGGGAAGTCGTTTAATCCCTTGCTCTTTGAGTCAGTTTCCCCATCAGTTAAATGGGGGCAATAATATTGTCTAAAATAGAGGGTTATTGTGAGAATTAAATAAGGCAGTGTATGTGAAATGTTCAATAGATGTTTGTCATATTATTATTATTAGTTTCCTAGGGAAATGAGTAGTCCTTCTTTATTATCTCTTAATACAATTCTATTATTCTATAATTCTCCCTTCCTAAGTGGGAAAAATGGGTTCTTATTGCTAAAACTTACTAAGGAAAATGCTGATCTCCCAAAATAGCTATTGAGCAGTAATTTTCAAAATACATAGTAAACCCAAGCTATACATGAAAGGCTCTTAAAGTAGGTCATTGCCACAGGCTGCTGAGAGAGGGTGCCACTGGGGTGATTTATGTCTGGGGGGATTATTAATTAAACAAGAGGGTCTGTGTTTTTGAAAAATGCCTCTGCCACAGAAGAACCGTGCCTGAAGAGACATAAAGGAAGAGATGTGATTAGAGTGTATCTCTCTCTGTCTCTATATATATTCAAAAGATTATGCATTAAACAGATTTTTTTTCCTGCATTTAATGCTTTGGAAGTTTCCATACATCTCTGTACTTAGTTTGGACTACTTTGGCAAACTCACTGCTTTAAAGGAAATGATTTGTGCACATGAAATTGCTTTGTCAATAAGAGATCAGTTCTTGTTTCTGAGGAACAGATGAAGATATTGGTTTGTGTGCATGATATGTGTGTGCCAGTTCTAGCAGTGTTTCTTTAAAGGTGTGTGACCACCTGGTATTTTTTCATATCAGATTTATTTGGGGGTATTTATTTTTTTTCCCCAGATGGAATCTCACTCTGTCACCCAAGCTGGAGTACAGTGGTGTGATTTTTGGCTCACTGCAGCCTCTGCTTCCCGGGTTCAAGTGATTCTCCCACCTCAGCCTCCTGAGTAGCTGGGACCACAGGCACAGGCCAGCATGCCCAGCTAATTTTTGTACTTTTAGTAGAGATGGAGTTTTGCCATGCTGGCCAGGCTGGTCTTGAACTCCTGACCTCAGGTGATCTGCCCGCCTTGGCCTCCCTAAGTGCTGAGATTATAGGTGTAAGCCACCTCACCTGGCTATTTTGGGGAACTGAACAAGGACTGGGACTTAGAGGTTCATCTTCAGTAAGTGAAAGTCTCTTGTAAGAATGTTGAATTTTTAAAAAATCATTCTCAAGGACTCTACCCTCCTTCCTTCCTCTTTCTCATAGCATTGACCTCTTCTTTGTCATTGCATTTTGGGTTTTCTTTTACTTAATTACCCTCAAAAATTACCCTTCTCAATTTTTTCCTCTATTTGATGAAAATATCTTTGTTGATTTTTTTTCTGGTTCATTGTGGCACTGTTTACAATAGCAAAGACTTGAAACCAACCCAAATACCCATCAATGATAGACTGGATAAAGAAAATGTGGCACGTATACACCATGGAATACTATGCAGCCATAAAAAGGATGAGTTTATGTCCTTTGCAGGGACATGGATGAAGCTGGAAACCATCATTCTCAGCAAACTGACACAGGAACAGAATGTCAAACACCGCATGTTCTCACTCATAAGTGGATGTTGAACAATGAGAATACGTGGATACAGGGAGGGGAACATCACACACCAGGGCCTGGGGAGTCGGGGGCTAGGGGAGGAATAGCAGGGAGTGAGGGGATTGGGGAGGGATAGCATTAGGAGAAATACCTAATGTAGATAATGGGGCGATGGATGCAGCAAACCACCACCATGGCATGTGTATACCTATGTAACAGATCTGTACAATCTGCACATGTACCCCAGAACATAAAGTAGTATAAATAAATTTTTAAAAATAAAATGCTGATCTATAAAAAATAGTCTATGACAGTTTAAGCTGGGCTTCTGTCACCATAAAAAGAGTGCTGTCTAATACAAGCCTAACACAAGGTGAAAGAACTCAAGGCAGACAACCCAAAAGTACCCAGCGCAGAAGGCTGTTTCTAAGACACGGCATCAGAGGTTAGAAAGAAGGACAAAAAGTGAGATTTGTTGATAACATACACGCACGTGCACACGCGCACGCACACACACACCTGATTCCATTTAAATTGTAACTTCATTTCTCGGATAAGAATTAGGTCTGAAAGAGATGATTAGAAGCTTGGGAGCTGGACCAAGCCTCGCTCTGGTACAGATTTTTCCGCCTAATCCACCAATCTCTGGCCTAAAACTTAAAGACAAACCTCCATGAAGCAGCTGAAGAAAAAGTCACCAACACTACAATGGAATTCAATTGAAATTGAAATTCATGATGTAGTGAAAGTGGATGTTCCTTTATTTTTATGATGTGCTTTGAACTAAACAACCATGGAGGTTTTTCCCAAGATGCCCCTGTGTCTCAGAAGGAGTATTTATGAAGGTCTTCACATTCAGTTTTACTTATATAGTGGCCAAACCAAGTTCCCCAGGAGTCAATGTACCTTCTTTGGAAAACTATACAGGCCCTGCTAGGATAGAGCAAGAAGGAGCTTTGGACACCCAAGATCTGAGTTGAAATTGCAGTTCTCAACCTTTCTGGATGTGCAGACCTTGAACAAGTTATGAAACCTTTTTAGATCTCAGTTTAATGGAGAAGGTAACACCATGATCATGTATTAGACATTCCATAATCTTCAAGATAATGGTGTTGACTGAAGCTCTGTACACTAGAAAGTCAAAATGTTTTTGACTGTATCTGTCCCTTGAGGATGAACTATTGTCTCTGCTATGATGGAAGAAACTCAACATGATTACTGATTCTGGATAGTGTGGTATGTGATATAACCAGTGGGTCACCTGGTCATGGGAACACTCTTGCACAAAGTGGCCTCTTAGGTACCACAAGGGATACTGATACAATATGTCCTCAGTGTCCATCTCGGTTGCTGGTGGGCTGGGCGTTCAGAGGTGGCAGTAGCCAGATCAGCTTTAATACTGAAAGTCCACACTGTTAAGCTCATGTGTAGCCTGCATCTGTGCCACCATGATCCCTTACTCACATCTATGCCAGTTCTGGGTTGGCCAAGGATGAAGGCTGGCTGATGCCAATTGATCAAGTTGTTTTGTCTACTTGGTTGCTTAAAGCTTATTTCATGGTGAATACTTTAACAAATGTGAACATTGACATGTGACACAAAAATATTCAGCATTGTGCCCACTGCCTAGTATTCATCTACATGCCTCTATCCCAGAATTCCTCATGTCTGATTTTTTAGTCCTTTTCCTTCCAGCCTCCTGACCATTTCCAGAAACGTGTATATATTCTCAGGCCACTTCTCCTACTCAAAGCTCCACCCTTTGGGATGCTTTTTCTCCTCCCCGTTTTTATAGACACTGTTCCTCCCACAACTTTCAAATGCCTGATTTATTACACCAGCAAGAATGATCCACTGTACAGAATATGTTCCCAGGTTACCACCAGTGAGATTATGAGTGACTAGAGCATTGTCTTGTTCGAGGGACTATACCCCTTCCCCACCCCTTATTCCACTTGACATGTGTACCTCCTTGACAGCTTGGCAATGAGTAATCCAGGCTCAAAACTTGTTACTACTTACTGTTTCACACAATATTGGTACCAATTGTGGCAGTTCAAGTCCTCTAAAGAATGAACACCAATACAGACATGCAAAAGAGTTGTTAGGGGCAATGTTTATGAAAGACAAAAGAGAGAGGGAGGAGTAGGTTGAATAGTCTTGGATTTGAAAACTGTATCCAAGCCCAGCTAATTTTTGTATATTTTTTAGTAGAGACAGGGTTTTACCATGTTGGTCAGGCTGGTCTTAAACTCCTGACCTTGTGATCTGCCCACGTCGACCTCCCAAAGTGCTGGGGTTACCAGCATGAGCCACTGCACTCGGCCTGCCTTACAACATTTATCTTCATTTTTTTCTCCAATTTTCATTTGAAAGATATCGAGGACAGGTTCTGATTGGGTAGCTTTGGCTAAATGTCCATCCTAGGCCCAATCAAATATGGTCTGATAGGTGGAGCACTTTGATTATGCTCTCCCTTCAATGAAATAGTAGGAGTGTGGGGAGTAGCAATTCTCTAAAGAAGGAAGATGGGATACTGGACAGACAAAACAGTGACACCTATGACGGTAACCTGCAATAGGTAAGCTGAATCTACAATGCCAGCATCTACTGCTAAAATAATTATCTTTTTTAGTCTCAAGGAAACATTCATTTTGTAGCATAGTTAATATTGTCAATGATGTATTCCTCACATTTGTACTTTGTGCAGTAATTAACATAGTGCCTTAAACAGAAGGAAGAAATAGGAATAGAAAAAGCAGGACGAATGATGGATTTCTCTTTGGAGATGATGACATTTATTCTAGCCATTAACCCCTTACTGGACATCTTCAGGTGTTTCTTGGTTGCATTTACTCCCCTTTGCTCAATCCAGAAAAGACAAATTAGCCCTTCACAGGCTTTTTTAGCCCATAGGTCTCAGAAGTTGCCTATGCACTGCATCATGGGTAAAATTTGGGTTAAAGATAATTGTAAATATGGTATTGATATCAACTGATGTTTTCCCAACATTGCAATAATGCTTGTTTTGTTTATTGGAGAGTTTATTACTTTTTGATCAATAGAGTGTGAGATTTGTGGGTGAAATTAGCATAGTGAATAACAATTAGGCAAAAAATCAATGGCATTCAGACAAATATGGGACTTGAAAAAGTCCCATAGGCATACCAACCTTCTTTCTCTCTCTCTCTCTCTCTCTCTCTCACTCACTCACTCACTCTCTCTCTCTCTCTCTCTCTCACACACACACACACACACACACTCTCTCTCTCACACACACACTTTAAAAACTATAATACATCTTCTTTACAATTCCAAAGCACTAAGTGGGGGTGGGGATATACATGACTCCCATGAACTAGAAAGAAATAGGTACTGAGAAATCATTTACAGATTCTGTTTTCAGAAAACTTAAGATCTTTGTATTCTGCAAAACCTGGAACATCAATATCCATTAATTCCTTTTGTACTCTCTTCATTTTTAGTTTAATTAAGAGTCACTGAATTTCCTCCTGTTTATCAACTCTTTCTTTGGTGCTGTGGCTAAGAGGTAAAGCAGATAGAACTCTAGTTCTCCTATAGTCTCACTTTTATTTCTTTTCTTCTTTCAATATTATTTCATTGGTGGCCAAAACAAAGCATTTACATACTATGTCATTGAATCATAGCCAATGATATTAAGAGAGATCCCAGCAATCATGATTCAAATCACTTCTAAGAATAGGACAGACATCCCTAAAACTGCAGTTGGTCCCCAAGCATTCTCTTGAATACTTCTAATGACAGGGAACTCATTATCCCCCAAGGCAACACATTGTAATGTGGCATAGCTCTGGTGGCTAGAATATGCTCTCTCATACTATAGGGAAACCAGTTTCCCTGAAACATTTTTTCATTGTTACTGGTTGCCCTCCAGAGTCAGAAAGAACAAAAGAGAAAAAAAGAAAACTGTGATTCATTTATTTCCTTGTTAGGTTACAGGCCATTTCCTATGTATTTTTTTCTTTAAGAAAAATGGTCAAGGCCAACTATTAAATCAGTTTTTGAACATCACTGTGTTCTAGGCACTGGGGTAAGCACTTTTCATGCATGCATCATCTCACTCACTCTTACACCTTAGCAAAGAAAGTAAAAATATGTACAAAACTCAAATACTTTTCAGTATCTGCATTTACATTGAAGTATTGGAATTTCCACTGGCTGTTGGCTGTGAACAGCTTTAAAGGGAACCACACTGAAACATTTTCCAATTCCCTTTCCTTCTGCTTGTTGGACAGAAGAAGCCATAGGAGTTTGGAGAATAAGAAGAAAAAATTCCATTCAGTTTACATGTTTATTTTTCTCTGGAGCACAGAGAGATTAATGCCATGATTACTGCTCTGTGCACCTCGTGTGTCCTCAAAGAGATGGCCCCACATTTCTGCGAATGTCCAATCTGATTTGTGAGCCTTCTTGACTCTTGGTTGAAAGATGGCAACCTATCTGCAAAGGTGAACCCTCTGATCCAGCACCCACATCCCAAGTATTCATCCTTTCTGAGTGGAGGGCATTTCCAAGCTTCCTCAAGAAACATATGTTGACTGTGAGCTCCTTAAAAGTAGTAGCCATGTTTCTTCGTGTCTCCTGAGCCTCTGGAAAATGTGGTTCAGATAAGTTACTAAGTATATATTTGTTGGATTAAGTATAATGATTGGGATATAATACAGTTCTCAGCTCTTACATTTGTGGTGTGTCTAAGAATTCCCTGAGAATATTGGTAAAGTGTATTTACAGCATTGGTTCATCTCCCAGTAGACTCTAACATCTGTGTAGCATGGTATTTGAGGATTCCATGGGGTTTGATGCCATGTCTGAGAATCCTAACTATATATCATCCTATCTGATAATTCCTTATGGAATATCTCTGTAGCTGAGAATTTCTTTCCACTGCATGCCTGCTCAGAAATCAATGTTTAGAATAATGGTCCTGCTTGGCTCTGAATTGGACTGGTTAATAACCATTGCTGGAGAAATCAATCAAATCTATGATATCTTATTACTTACACTAATTTAATCACAGGGAACAGATCACTGTTCCAGTTCAAAGGGCAAAAAGTATGTGTGGGAGTGGAGGGGGGAGAGAGAGAGAGAGAGAGAAAAGAGAGAGAGATTGAAGAGCAGAGGGTAACTTATGCAAAGAAGGTAGTGAAACCCTAGAGGGAATGATCTAATCTCTACAACATATTACATGCAATATTCAGCTGAACTTTAATTTGTGCCTAAAAGCATGTTATTTTTATTTCAATTGTATTATAAGAATATTTTGTGTTTTGAATAATCTTTGAGATCAGAGAAGGCAATTGCTAATTCCCTAATCATACAAATTAACTGAGTATGATTTTTAGTAAAATTGCTCACATATGATTACTGCATCCAACCAAACTGGCTCTATCCTAGGCAAATGGTTAGATGACAGCCAACCAGGATGGAGACCATGAATATGCAGGTTGAATGATGGTCTAGTCTCTCCAGGTTTATCAATTAGTCTGCATCAATCTTGTACATTCCCTTTTATCACCTTTCTGTCCACCCTAATCTCAAATGCCCCAGCCTTTTCTGAAGAGGCCCCCAGTCAGGTGAGAGCTCTTCCTCTTCTGAATTTTACATTCCTCTTGTGCCTCCAGAATGGGTGCTAATTATGTGGTCTACCCCATGTTTGTTTCTATTGAGCAATGCCAGTCTCCTGGTCCATGGAGGTTCTGGTGGAGTCTCTGGCCAAAGACCCCTACCCTTTTGTTTCAGACCAGCCAGTAGAAAACCCCATGTTCTGGGACACAGAGGTTGGTTGGTCCAGGATGAGCTAAGCAGAATCCTCTTGATTATCCTGTGGAATTTGGAGGAGGAGACACTCCTGAGATTACAAATGTCAAATACCAAGAAGTTGCAGTTTTCATCCTAGCATCCCTTCTGTTTTTGTATGGCTGTTGCTTAGTCTTTTGCTCCTGTTTTGTAAAATTTCCTATTCTCTGCTCACTACTTCTAATATAGAAATGATAGCTTTTTTTCTCAAGATCCAAGCCTGATTGATTGGCAGTGGCTGCTGCTGGAGTAGTGTGTTAAGAAAGAGCCAACGGTCATGCCTGGGGTCAAGGTCATGTGTAGGGTCAGCAGGAAGAAATTGTGATCTGTTAGTTATGTCTGACATGGGCACAGGAGTGGTTGTACACAAGCCAGGTGTTTGCCATCCTTTATTTAATGACATATCCTATTTCTTCTCAGTGATTGGTGTGAGTCCTGGATTTAGGTAACACCCTATTTCTATCACTTGTCACATTTGTCACCAGGAAAGCCACAGTGGCCACCTCATGAACCAGGTCAACCAGACTTTTGCACTTCCGATTTTAACATTAATTCTTTGGGTCCTCGAAGGCTGAAGTCAGTCAGAAGAATAAATGACATTAAACAGTATAAATCCAAGTGGGGCAGGAACATAAAGAGCGGACAGGAAGATCAACTAAAGCCATTTTGACAAATTCAAGGAGTGTGCAGCATAGGCTGGGAGGCCCTAGATTGTAGAGACTGCCCAGAGCAGTCCGTGCAGAAAATTCACTTAAATTAGCTTTCCAATTCAGTGTTCAATTGATTACTTTGGTGGAATCATGGTCCAGTGGGGATTTTGGGTGATCGTTTGTGACCAGGGACCATGCGTGCCTTCTTTGCTATTGCATCTCCTATGCCTGGTACACAGTAAGTGCTTAATAATGTTGTGTTGAATGGGGGAATAAACACATCAGCAAATTAATGTACAAACTCTCTAGCTCATATCAGAAGTCAAAACTGATTCAGAATTGATATTTGTGGAATACTATTTGAGCTGAAGTCGTAGGATCTAGAAAAGATACATTCATTTTTTACATTTAGGATATAGAACCAGTAGGATTTGGTGGCAAAAGAAAAATGCTGAAAGGGAAGAGGGCAGAAGCCTCCCAGAATTATGACTGGAGCAATGAATGGCTGGTGGTGGCGTTTGCCGAGATGTTCTTCCAAAGCACCTGTGTTGAGCCTGTCATAAGAACTTCTCATACTCTGTTTTTATTGGCTGATTATTTGTCTTCTTCTCAACTCAGGTAGTACATTGAGGGAGGCACTGTGCCTATCTTGTATACCATTGCATTCCCAGAACCTAGTTCAGGACTGGCACATAGTAGGTGAGCAATAAGTACTGAGTATCACACGTGGGTTGGTACCAAATATCCATTATTAAAACACTTAATAAATATAAAATGACATTACATTTCCATTTATTATGACAGAGGCACATGTTACCCAATAGCACCTTCTAGTCATTTATGAAAAGGATAAGGAGCAAACCTTGTTTCAAATAGCTCGGAACTGTTCTCTGGTCTACATAGACCTGCCAATCTACCATGATATTAAAATGCAAGTTTTGTATGAGCTTCAATTACTGAAAGTCTATATGAAGTTTATGAGGCTTAACCCATATCTGGTTCCTGTTCACAGTCAAAGGCCAATGAATGGTCAATAAAAGCTGCAAACAGCTTTCCATTATTCCTGATGGATTTCTCTGTAAGATGACAGAGTGTAACAATGATCAATAGTGGAACAACCATTTCTGAAGGCCTCTTGTGTCAGATAGAATATATTGATATGAAGGAGGGCAGCATGAAGTTTTGTTGGTATGTCAGCCTATGGTTTTGGGTAAACAGAGAAAGCTCCTCTTTAATAAAATAGGATAGATTGTGTTTGAGTCCTTCTAATAGAACCTGGTACGTAGTTGGGGCTCAACCAGTGTTCCTGTGATAATCATCTCAGAGGAGCTGGTTTAAGAGAGACTTATTGAGTTGGTTAAGGGGAGCATATTAGTGAAATTGGAGCCCCGGGATTAGTTATTACTATGTCCTCCTCCTGCCCAGGAAGAAAATGGGTGGAAATGGTATTTTCTACTAACTGAATGATGAAGATAGCTTCATTCTTTGTATTTGTTACAGAAATGCTTAGTGCTCTTTGGTCAAGTCTGACTTTAGGAGGATCAGAATTGAGGATTTATCCAAGGATGCTGCTGTGTGATGAACAGAGTGTGAGGACTGCGCTGCTCTAGGAGGGCACCCAGTATCATCTGATTACAAATTGTTTAATTTCTCAGTGCCTCAAGATCTCTTGCAGGCACTAATTATTGGGGAGCAAGTAAACGATGACCCATTCATAGATATGAGAGGTCTGCTGTTTGTAGGTTTAGTAATCATGTGCTGTTAATAATCCTATCAGCACAGTTATGATCATTTAGACAGTGATTCTCAGTCCTGGCTGCACAGTAGAATCAGCTGGGAATCTTGGAAAGTACAAATGTGGGAGTCCCATTCTAGAATAAGAGCTCTGTGGGTAGGACTGGGTATCAGATTTTGTTTTGAAAGCTTCTCAGGTGATTGTAATGCACAGGCAAGGTTGAAAACCATCAACTGAGCCTAATAGAGAAATAGTGAAATTCATCAGACACTGTTTTTTTCTAACTCTACTGAGGTATCATTGACTAATAAGAATTGTATCTATTTACAGTGTTTAATGTGATGTTTTGATCTATGTGTATATTGTGATATACCATAGTCAAGTGAATTAACATATCAATCACCTCACATAGTTACCGTGTGTATGTACACACATAGTGAGATCTTCTCAGCAAATTTCAAGTACACAATGTGGTATAAAATAACTACAGTCATCACGCTGTACATTAGATATCTAGAGCTTAGTCACTGTGTGTAACTGAAGCTTTGTAGCCTTTGACCAACATCTCTCTATTTCCTCCAACCCCAGTCCCTGGCCAACTACTATTCTACCCTCTGCGAGTTTGACTTTTTAGGAACCATATAGAAGTGAGATGATGCAGCATTTGTCTTTCTGTGTCTGGCTTATTTCACTTAGCCTAATGTTCTCCACGTTCATCCCTGTTGCAGCAAATACTTTCTGGATGGAGAAAAACTGCTTTATTTTATGACTAACTGGGCAGTGAATTCCTTTAAATGGGATTGGAGAATCTTTAGAATTAGATATTGTTAACTAAATAATAGGTAGCTGGACTTTGGGATAGCTAATTTCATTGTTGTCTATGCTCTAGGAAGGGATAGAAATTAATTTATCATAAAAATCAATTTATCCCTTGTCCAGACACTGGTTGTAATCATTGCCTGGGATTTTCAAACTTTGAGGAAGGCAGACTAGTATATGGTGATTAACTAGCATGCTACAGATCTATTAAGAATGCTTCCAAGTATGTAGCTTCTCAAGAAATTCTGCCCCAGCAGACACAGGGGAAGACTGTCCTTGGGTGTGGGAACAAGGAGAAGTTGGACTTAGGAGTTAAGGCTTCAGATGGCAATTGGCAGGGTAGCTTTCAAAGCCTCCCCTTTTTCTGAATCGAAAAGAGAAATGGTTGGTGAGAGGAAATGGCCCTATGCTGGTTGGCATACATAGGTTAAGAAGGAGCTCTTGTTGCATCTGACTCAGTGGTTAACTTTTTATATGAACAATTGTTAGTGAAAACCACCATGGGATGTCAGTAGCTATGGTTTGATGCTGGTGACAGCCAGCCATCACAGATACGATCCTACAAGGATTTGCTATGAGATGACCAGGGCTCACCACTCTGTAACTGGCTCTTAAAAGGGAGCCACGTGCAACAGCTGATCAAAGTAGCACAATAAAGGGCTAATATAATGTATTTGTTAAAGAGAGGATTAAAATGTTCATAGTCATTTGTAGACAACTTTTTTTTTTAAAGGGCCTGCTGGATCTGAGAATATATTTTTTGGCTACTGGTTTTACTTAATATTATTATTAATGAGTATGATGGTAACTGAACTTGTTTCATTATTTTAAGTAATCAACTGGCCTATAATAAAGAGATATTACCAAGTAAGTATTGTTCAATATAGGAAAGGATTGTTTCTGTTAAAAACGTGAGTCTGTGTATCTGCGATCTTGTATATGTGTTGGGATTATGCGTCTTTTAAGACTCTCAGAATGGGTCAGTTCATTCTTATTTGACTGATGAGTCTACTGAAACTTGATGTGAGTATCCAGAGAGCCATTAAACACGTGAAAATTGAGCTGATTTCTTTTTTTTTTTTCAGATAGGGTCTCACACTGTTATTCATGCTGGAGTACAGTGGCGTGATCATGGCTCACTGTGGCCTCCACTTGATGAGGATCTAAGCAATCCTCCCATCTTGGCCTCCTGAGTAGCTGGTCCACAGGTGTGCATTGACACACCTAGCTAATTTTTAAAAATTATTTTTGTGAAAGCAGAGTCTCACCATGTTGCCCAGGCTGGTCTCAAACTTCTGGTCTCAAGTGATCTTAAAATGCTGGGATTACAGCTGTGAGCCACTGCACCTGACTTCGTTCATTTTTCTTAGAGAATTCTTTGCAGGGAGAATGAGTGAAGGAAGAACCTTGCTGTGAGGTCACACAATGAGGAGATCACACAACGATGGCTTTCTGTATGACCAGAGAGAGAGAGGAGAGAGACAGAAGGGCAATTACTATCCATTCTCTTTCCCATTGCCCCTGAGATCTCTGCTCTGTAGTCAGGCCTCCATGCTCCTGCCCTCTTTGTGATATGTCTCTTTGTGTGAGTGGATGAAGTGACCAAAGGCAGATTTAGGGAGCAAAAAAGCAGTCATGAAGGGGAGGACCAGAGAGTGTCTAGAAGGGCATCTACTAGTCACTTGATGTCCTGTGTGTATTTAAATGGAAGCCAGAGAACTATCAAAAGTATTTCCCAAGAGAGCCAGATTGCCTGGAATCAGATCTCTGTTATGCCTCTTATTAGCCATGTAGTCTCAACTCTCAGTTTTCCCATATGTATTATGAGGTGGTGACAACAATACTCAACATGATGGGGCTATTTTGAGTGTGAAATGAAATATTACTTGAAAGTGCTTAGAATAGTTCCAGGCACATAGTAAGGATTCAACACAAGCTAGTTATCATGAGCTTTTATAAGACTAGTCTAGAAATTCAACATCTATATCTTTCTAAGGTGGATGGTCATTCATTCATTCAACAAATATTTGCTGAGTGTTACTGTTCACAAATGAGTTACAAATGGCCTCTCTTAGAAGGAGCTGGAAGGACTGGTTGGTGGTTTATCCCAGGAACACTCTAGCAAGCTTGTCCAACCTGCTTTATTTTGTCGTTGTTGTTGCTGTTCTGCTTTGTTCTGTTTTACACTTTTAGCAGCCTGAAGCCATGGTCTTTAGTTTCTGTCTCTAGAGATAAGTAGAAATGAGAGATGAGAAAGGGTTTTACTGGCCCAACCAGAAACAGAAATTAAGAACCCATAACTGTATTCTCTCCCTGATACCCAAGGAGTAGACAATCAAAAGGACATCTACCCTTGGGGGTATTTTTGCTGAGAAGGTCTCACTATGTGCACACATACACATGGTAAATTTGCTGAGAAGATCTCACTATGTGAGCACATACACAAGGTAACTGTGTGAGGTGATTGATATGTTAATTCACTTGACTATGGTAATTATATCACAATATATACATATATCAAAACATCACATTAAGCACTGTAAATAGGCACAATTCTTATTAATCAATGACACTTCAGTAGAGTTAGAAAAAACCAGTGTCTGATGAATTTCACTATTTCTCTATTGGGCTCAATTGATGATTTTCAACCTTGCCAGTGCATTGCGATCACCTGAGCTTTCAAAAAAAAAAAAATCTGCTACCTAGTCCCACCCACAGAACTCTTATTCTAGAATGGGACTCCCACATTTATACTTTCCAAGATTCCCAGCTGATTCTACTGTGCAGCCAGGACTGAGAACCCCTGATCTATCTGCTGATACCCCAAAGAGTAGACAAGCAAAAAGAACAGCAAAACAGCAGTGTATTTAGCAGCTCAAATGCACATGGAAACCTTTCGTTTATGAAGAGATCAAGCCATGGAGGCTGGAGCTTCTCTGGGGTCTGGTGTCATGATGATTACACCACCAGCAGCAGCCTATGGGTGGGGAGGGGACAGAATGACTTCAGGCTTTTCTGTTTCCTGAGTCTAGATGTGAAGCTTATGAAGAAATTTCCTAAAAGCAACCTATTGAAATCAAGTTCCCATCTCAGTCTCAGAGAGGTGGAGAATAGGGCCTCCTTTTACAGAAGAGCAGGAATTTTCCAATTCCTCATCCAACAAGCAGCTAGCTCCTTCAGGACCCATAGAAGTTTCATCTATTGACTGATGCTGGTTTGGGATAAGAAAAGCATCTTCTGCTGCGGTCTCATGGGGCCTGAGTCAGTGGCTCAGAACTGCAGGTAGTTTCCCAGGGGCAGGCTGCTGTGCGGGTAGCCTGCTTTATATTGTAGTAATTAGAGAATCTCTACTTGACAGAGCTGAGCTGGTTCATGGAGATAATTTCATTCAATCCTATCATTTTGCAAAGATGATTCTTTACTACTAGAGAAGACCAAGTTATTCTTACTCTTTGTCCAGTTCTGTTCCTTTCTCAGCAAAACCTCTTCTCTCTACTAATAGTTCACAGGTCTCTGTCCACCAAAAGTCCGTAGGGATTCTGCTTGATTCATTTGCATATGACTCATATGCTAAGAACTTTATCAAAATGTTAAGTGTAACATATTTGAACTATACTGTAAGATTTCATCAAGAGTTGCCAAACTATAGCATGGAATATACTAAAGTGTTTGTTTCAAGTTACTAAAAAATTTATACTTCATTACTTATGTAAAGTTGGAGTCTATTGTAGCAATCATCGCCGTCATTACCATTGTACCCGTCATCATCTTGGTGATCCCCACGGATCATCAGCAGTAGCATCACTGGCATCATCATCATCATCACAACAGATAACATTGCTAGACCAGTGGTTCTTAAAGTGTGGTCCTACAACAACAACATTAGCATTACTTGGAAACTTGTTAGAAATACAAAATCTTAGAGCCCATTCTAGACCTAATAAGTCAGAAATTCTGGAGTCATGCCTGGAAATTTGTGCTTTAACAAACCCTCCAGGTGATTGTGAGTTGGAGAACCATCTTGCTAGACTGTGCCCGATGTTAAGGCTTTTAACACCTTATCTTACTGATTCTCAGAATAACCCACAGTGATAAGTACCATTATTATCTTCATTTTAAGATAATTGAGACATAGTGAAGTTGAGTACCTTGCCCAAGGTCACACAGCTTATAGTATGAGGTGTAGCTAGAACCTTTAAAGCGTTTACTTTGTTGCACATAATACATTTTCTTCTTTTTAATTTAACTTTTAATTTATTTTATTAAATTTGAGACACAGTTTCACTCTGTTTCCCAGACTGTAGTACAGTAGTGCGATCTTGGCTCACTGCAACCTCCGCCTCCTGGGTTCAAGCAATTCTCGTGCCTCAGCCACCTGAGTAGCTGGGGTTACAGGTGTGTGCCATGACACCTGGCTAATTTTTGTATTATTAGTAGAGACGGGTTTCACCATGTTGTCTAAGCTGGTCTTGAACTCCTGACCTCAAGTGATCTGCCTGCCTCGGCCTTCCAAAATGCCAGGATTATAGGCATGAGCCATGCGCCTGGACTAATTTAACTTGTAAGTTCAGGAATACATATGCAGGTTTGAGAACACAATACATTTCCAGTGAAGTCAATATCTGTGTCTCTGCATATCCTAACAAATTCTATGAACAAAAAAGAAAAGTGTAGTATATCCTTTAACAACCAATCCCTACCAGTGTCACAGAATTACAATTTATTTTTACTCAGCTTCATCTTATGCAGTCTATAACCACGGGCTTGAGGTGATGACATCACCCACGCTAGAGTGCAACGGCCTGATCTCAGCCCACTGCAGCCTCGACCTTCCAGGCTCAAGCGATCCTCCTGTCTCAGCCTCGTAAGTAGTGCACCACCATGCCTGGCTGACTTTTAAATTTTTGTATAGAGATGAGATCTCACTATGATGCCAGGCTGGTCTTGAACTCCAGGGCTCAGGCAATCCTCCTGCCTAGGCCTCCCAAAGTGTTGGAATTACAGGTGTAAGCCACTGTGCCCACCCTGTAATGAGATTGACAATAAGGAATTGGCTCATGCCATTATGGAGGTTGAGAAATCTCATGGTCTGCCACCTGCAAGGTGAAAACGCAGGTTAGTTGATGGTGTAGTTCTAGTCTGAGTCAGGCCTGGCAATCAGCAGAACTGAGTGAAACCTCCAGTCCAAATCCAAAGACCTTAGAACAAGGTGAGCTGACAGTATGAGTTCATTCTATGTGCTGCAGGTGACTGATGTCTTGGCTCAAAAGCAGTCTAATGGAGAGAGTGAATTATCCCTTATTCCTTTTTTGTTCTATTCGGGCTTCTAACAGATCGGTTGAGGCCCACCCACATTGGAGAAGGCAACTTGCTTTACTCAGAATACTGATTCTCATCCAGAAATATCCTCACAGACACTCCCAGAAATAATGTTTAAGCAGATGATCTGGGTACCCGGTGGCCCAGTCAAGTTAACACATAAAATTAACCATCTTTCTCTACATAGTAGAGACAGAAAGAGAAACAGAGAGAGAGAATGACTTTCCCATATCTATTCCCGGTATGGGTTGTGATTGCATCGTTTCCAAAGATGGCTGCTTGCCTGCTTTTTCTCTCCCTCCCTCCCTCCCTCACTCCCTCCCTCCCTCCCCCCACTCCCTCTAGAGCCCCCTCTCCCCCTCTCCCCTTCTCCCCTTTTCCCCTCTTCCTCTCCCCCTCTTCCCTTTTTCCCCTCTCTGCCTCCTTACAATCTAATCAACACTCTTCTTACTTAGAAGTGAGGTTTGTGTTCCTTGTTCTGTAATTTGGACAAGGGTTGATTAAAGCTCCAACCAGCAGATAATGAAGAAAAATGATATCCTGTGACTTTTATGGCTGGGTCATCAAAAGGATACAGCTCCTGTTCTCTGCCTACACACTCGTCCTTGGAAACTAGTCTTAGTCCTGCAGGGAAGCTTAAATGAGCCTGTGTGGAGGGACCACAGGAGAGGAGCTGAGATCTCCCCAGTCGACAGCAAGCATCAACTTCCCCCTGTGTGAGTGGGCATTCGGATGGCCCCACTTCCGAGCCTTCAAGTCTGAGACCCCAGTGATGGTAGAGCAGAATCAAGTCATCCTTGCTGTCCCATTTGGACTTGACCTACAGAATCTGAGAGCACAATGAATGGTTGGTTGTTTCATGCCACTGAATTTTGGGGTGATTTGGTACACAACTCTAAAACAGGATCACTACTTCCAATCTCTTTCCCACCCCTTTGTCAGATGATCTTTCTAAAATGTTACTGCAGCCCTTTCATGCCTTAGATCAGGCTCTTCTGTGGATCCCTATTGACCACAAGGTAGTTTGTGAAAGGAAGCTTGCTGCCTATTTTCTCAGTCTTAGAAATGTGTCTATATCTGGCCACAACAACTAAACACAATTCAGACCTGTGAAGCTGCTCTGGGTTCCCTGAAGCCGTTAGTTTCCCAAGCCTGTGTCTCAGCAATAATATACTTCGTCATGAAGAAGTTTTCATAGGTTTACAGAAAGGAAGGCTAAAAAAGTAGAATTTAATTTTTATAGTAAGATTTTCTTCTAGGTAAATCTATTCAGTTTTTAGAATGGTTTCCACCCCCAACCTTCTTTTATTCTTCCTAAATTTTATAATTTTTTTCCTATTTTTTTGGTGCTAAAAATATCCTTTCCTTGATGAAATATGGGACTAACTTGTTTCCTGTTTCTGCTCCTGCTGTTTTGCTGTTAAAGTCCTTACTAGGCAAAATAAAAAGTTGGTCACTAAATGCTAGTCCCCCAATTAAAAAAAAATCCCCTCTGTCAGATGGGTAGCTTGCAAAAATTTTTTCCCATTTGTTGATTGCTGGTTCACTCTAATGATTGTTTCTTTCACTGTGCAGAAGCTCTGGAGTTTAATTAGATCCCATTTGTCTATTTCAGCTTTCGTTGCCGTTGCTTTTGGTGTTTTAGTCATGAAGTCTTTGCCTATGCCTGTGTCCTGAATAGTTTTGGCTAGGTTTTCTTCTAGGGTTTTTATGGTGGTAGGTCTTATGTTTAAATCTTTAATCCATCTGGAGTTAATTTTAGTGTAAGGTGTCAGGAAGGGGTCCAGTTTCTGCTTTCTGCACATGGCTAGCCAGTTTTCCTAACACCATTTATTAAACAGGGAATCCTTTCCCCATTGCTTGTTTTTGTCAGGTTTGTCAAAGATCAGATGGTTGTAGGTGTGTGGAGTTACTTCCAAGGCCTCTGTTCCATTCCAATTGTCTATATCTGTTTTGGTACCAGTACCATGCTGTTTTGATTACTGTAGCCTTATAGTATAGTTTGAAGTCAGGTAGCATGATGTCTTCAAAAGAAGACGTTTATGCAGGCAACAACCATATGAAAAAATGCTCATCATTACTGGTCATTAGAGAAATGCAAGTTAAAACCACATTGAGATACCATCTCAGGACAGTTAGAATGGCGATCATTAAAAAATCTGTGGACAACAGATACTGGAGAGGATGTGGGGAAACAGGAACACTTTTACACTGTTGGTGGGAGTGTAAATTAGTGCAACCATTGTGGAAGACAGTGGTGATTACTCAAGGATCTAGAAATAGAAATACAATTTGACCCAGCAATCTCATTACTGGATATATACCCAAAGGATTATAAATCATTCTATTACAAAGACACATGCACATGTATGTTTATTGTGGCACTGTTTACAGTAGCAAAGACTTAGAACCAACGCAAATGCCCATCAAAGATAGACTGGATAAAGAAAATGTGGCACATATACGTCATAAAAAAGGATGAGTTCATGTCCTTTGCAGGGACATGGATGAATCTGGAAATCATATTTCTCAGCAAACTGACACAAGAACAGAGAACCAAACACTGCATGTTCTCACTCATAAGTGGGTGTTGAACAATGAAAACATATGAACACAGGGAGGGGAACATCACACACTGGGGTGTGTTGGGGGATGGGGGGCTAGGGGAGCAATAGCAGGGAGTGGAGTGGTTGGGGAGGGATAACATTAGGAGAAATACCTAATGTAGGTGAAGGAGGGATGGTGGCAGCAAACCACCATGGCATGTGTATACTTATGTAACAGTCCTGCAAGATTTGCACATGTACCCCAGAACTTGAAGCATAATTAAAAAAAAATCCACTACTTGAAATAAAAGTCTGGGAACCACTGACCTACATAGTGAAGTCTGAACCACTTAGCATGACATTAAATCCTTGATGTTGTATAGTTAAATTCTGTTCTAATTGTCTGATAATTGGGTCCACTCACAATATGATTCCACACTATACCCCTCAGGTAAGTTATGAATGTCTCAGAAAATTGGATGCTTGGTGGAGCATTATTTCTTTGGGAGATATGTCTTAAGGCACAAACCATTGACTTAGGTTAATTTTTAAAACACTGCCTCCTTTGAAGTTAGGCAGTGCTAGTCCATAAATAATACAAACCACATAGCTGCTCAGACGTACATGTGTGCACACCCACCTCACCCATGCAGTCACTCTCACACTCATATTAACTTCATCCACCCACACTGAAATGCCTGCACACTCAGACACACATGGCAGCTGGAGAGAGAAGGAGCTCATGCAAGTGATCCAGCAAGGTGACTAAGCTAAGCTGTGCTTCCCAGTTCCCATCCATTCCCATGGGGCTTCATCAATCTCCGCATATATGCTTTCAGGAGCTCTTTTCCCCCAACGTCCTTGAAATAAATTTGTAGCCTGATATTTAAGAAACGGCCAGTCTGGGCTCTGCTTACATAACTCACCCATGTCCTTGACATTCCCCCTTGGATTTGTCCATGAACAACTGGTCCATTCCCTGGCCCAGGACAAGGCTACAACTCAGAGGCCCTCTGGTGGAGAAAGTATTTGCATTTTTTTTTTCCTGGACTTGCAGCCACCTGGTCTTGCTTCAGTTAATCAGTTGCCTGCCACCTAGCTGGGATAATAGTTCATCTTGGGTTTCTTGACCTCTGTCTCTTCCAGTTGCCTGGTGTTTGGTGATTCAGTGATAAATAAAGAGGATTCATAATCACAGCATGCATGATTAGGAATACTTTCTGACCATTTCAATCCAATTTGCATTTAGGTCTGGTTAACTTGAGGGGCAGGCATGTTAATCTTTACACAATACAGATTGATTACTGACTTCTCAAATTTTTCCTCCTTCAGATGACAAGCCCCAACAGCTTGAAATTTGTCAAGTTAAGATAGCAAGGAGCACAACGAACTGACTTTAGGAGAAAGAAAATTAACTTGGAATAAATACATTACTTCTGTGCAGAGCAAGAACATAAAATTATACCCCAAGGACAGGTGTCACCTATAACCTACTGCACTCCTGAGATATCTTGGTGCCTCATTAGATTTATTAATGAGGTTGGAGAGGTCTTGGAAGTGATGCTGGCACATCGCATTACCCAGCCCTATTGTTTAATAGGCTCGGTGGACATTGACCAGCACAGATGATAAATTTGAAAGAGGCTTTATCAGTGTAAGGTTTGGGACTAGGGAAGCAGGTAGAAATGTTTTCCCTTGACCTCATGATCCTTTATGTGTCTTGCTTGTGGTGACATTGTATTATTTAAAGTGCACCGGATCTATAGCACCACCTTGGAAATGTCTGGGAATCTGGAGATGTCTGTGTGACCTCCATGGAAAATCTTAAGAATTCTATTCAGATATGCAAGTTTCTCTGCCCTGGTCCCTGCTTAATCATGGAACTGCAAAAACAGGCAAGCCTTAGAGGTGTTTATGATATTATAAGATACTTGCATTTTTTCAAGAGCATAACTTGGACTTTATGTACCTCTGACTCTAACTGGCTTTGTTTATGGTGCTTAGCAGGTGCCTATGGAATATTTATTAAATGGATGGACTTTGGACCATTCAGGGGCTAGATGAATTTCTTTCTGTAGGTTGAGCAAAAGTGGTAGAGGATGTTTTATTCCAAGAAGGGGAACCTGGTGGTCTCTGTGATTTTTTTTTTCTGTTTGTTTTTCTTTATCACATCGCACTCATTACCTTCATTGGGGCTGTTAGGACAGATTCTTGACTATTCCCCCCCTCCATTGGAGGTCACATCCCATCTTCCTTCCTTGATTTCTACAAGATGAAGTTAACATCATCCTGAGTATGATTGTCCTATGGCATTTGGAACCATTCTTAGAAAGCAGCACTGGATTATTTCATCACAAGCATTTGCCAGTGAGTGTAATCTAGGGATCATGACCCCTCAGTCTTTTTTACAACGCCTCTGGAGAGAGATCACATTCAAGGAGGATTGCTTGCTTTGAGGACCTGTAATCTACCTCTGCTTCCAAATATTCTGTATTAAAAAAAATAAGACAGGAAATAGAGAGCTGAGTACTTGGACAGTATGCTAGTTCTCTTTAGATCTGCCTCCATGGAATGGTCTTTTGATGGAATATATTGAGGTTCTGATAATAAACAGATCTACTAAGTTATAGTTAAGTCCATTTTAATGGTACTGTTAAATGGTGTTTATTATAGCATACCTTGTATTCTTTATAAAGACTTCTGGGAGAAATTTTTATCTGGTTTCAGTGCCATAAAAGGTTAGCTAATTAGCAAAGAGTAGAACCTTTACGTTTATGAGCTTCATAAACTTTCAGAAGTGTTTAGTTTGTGTGTGTGTGTGTGTGTGTGTGTGTGTGTGTGTATGTATGTGGGCAAGTGCATATGCTTATTTCAAAAAATTTCCCAAGCAGTGAAAACAAAAAGATTTTCCCAGGAAGAGGAACTATTATTCATCCTTATATCTTAGCTATATGGCCTTGAGACTTTCTCAGTTGCTGCTTGGGAGGTAGAAACTTCTGCTTCTGGGCCCCCAGACCACTTTGTTCCTTAAAGTCATCAGCTGCATTGTGCTGGGATTTGTGTGTCCATGGCTTTCAGCCCCACTCACTTGGGAGCTTGTAAAACAGAGGCAAGCCCTTCCAGGTAGACCCCAGAACCTCAAACACAGGAAGGTGCATTGTCACTTAGACGTTTTACCTCAGCCTCTTCATCTTCACTGACTTGTGGACTCTCAAGTATGCTTTGTCTGTGTGTAATTTTATAATCGAGCATTGGAAGAGAGACTGGTATTTTTTGGACAGAGGTAGGTTCATCTCTTAGTGAAGAACTTGTAGTTTTCATTCTAGTGAATGTGTGTGTGTGTGTGTGTGTGTGAGAGAGAGAGAGAGAGAGAGTGAGCGACAGAGAGAGAGAATTTGATTTATTAATCAAGACATGCCTCAGTTACTGAATAAAAAGAAGACCAAGAGGCTTTGGAGTTGTAAGTTAGATTTGACTCATACATTTACAGTACTTCTGCTTCAAGAACAAGGTGCTTTTTTATATTCTTTTCTTAATGAATCTGTGTGACCAGGTCATTCTCATTTTTGGATTTTAGGACAGGTCTATTAGAGATAAAATCCATGCCCCTGAGGTTTCCTTTCTAAAACACAGATGTTTCTTTCTTTTTTTTTTTTTTTTTTTTTTTTTTTTTTTTTTTTTTTTTTTTTTTTTTTTTTTTTTTTTTTTTTTTTTTTTTTTTTTTTTTTTTT
>PVKP010029438.1:0-29013 GCA_004027715.1 Plecturocebus donacophilus
GTGTTTGCATATTAAAGACACAGCTCAGTCCTGAAGAAAAAGAAATCTGCTTATACTTTTTTAAACTCAGCATGTCATAAACATGTTTGATAACAGATACCTTTATAAAACATTATTTAATATAGTATATAGCATGGATTATTAGTTTCTGCAGATCACAGTTTGAAGAACCTTGATGTTGCAGCTTTCCATCCCCTACTGATAACTATACTGGCACCAGCAAAGGACGCTTCACCATGCAAAATTCCATGGGAACACCGTTCAGGAGAATAATTTCTCTCCATATTAGCAAATGGAATTTGAAATTTGTTTACAAATCACAGATATATGAACAGTTCAATATTTTAATATTTTAACTGACAAGATAATTGGTCTTAATTATCTGCAAGTGAAGCTCAGAATATTAGTTTTTAAAAGTATAACTTTTCAAAGTTTGGCAAACATACCTCCCTCATCACTTATTAAACTAGAAGAAGAAAGACCTCATATACACGAGTGAGATCACATTTCAACTAAAAGTATTACCTTTTAAAGGCCCTTCCTGTCACCACTGGTGCAGCAGAGCTTAAGTTCCAACACAGGAACTTTAGGGGCTGTCAAAACATAGCACCCAAGAAGTTCTCAAAGAGGGCTTCTTTTTAAGTTAAAATAATTCAAGGATGAATATTAATAGAAAAAGGGGCTGGAAGAGGGAAAAGATTAAAAAGGTAGAAAGCAAAATAAATAAGTAGGTCAAGCTCTTTGTAAGGGTCAAGAATGAATTGAATATAAATGGTAAGTAAACTCATTCCTAGTGAATATACGTCAGTCATATCTTTGGAGAGCTATTTGGAAGAATAAAACAAAAACCTCAATACTGATCATATCTTTGACCAATAACTCTGTTTTTGTTAATTTTATCCTAAGAAATTAATCTGAAGAACTGAGATTTTATCTTGACAAAGTTATAATGAAATCAACTGTTATCAGATCACATTGCTATTTATAACAATTTCCAAGTATCTTTTTGCTATGAAGAGGAATACTCAAATTTTTTTATACTTGTTAATGGACAATTTGTTAATATTAAGTAGTACTGAACAATCAACACTTTAGAACTTTAATCAACTGTACTTTCAATAGAGATATAATAGTGTTCTAATTTAATACTGGTTTCTGCATTTATGTGAAAATCAATTTTTAAAGGGGCTGTCACTCTGGATTTAAAGTAGGTCTTTTAACATTTTTATTCTTATGCTAATTATCACTCTGATATTAATTATTATGTCTTTCCTAGCTTGTCCTAACAATGCAATAATAATTTATTAATTTAACTTTCTCCTAGGGATTTAATAATCTTAATAGACTTTAAAAACTGCCACTCATGTCCATCTAGGTTGCAGGATCTAGGTTATCTACCAATTTACTTTTTATTAGGACAGTCCATTTCAATTGCATTTACTCATGAACTATTCAGGCTGAGTTCCTTGGTCATTAGGTTGATATTTTTACATTTTACATAGGATTTGCTGCTTTTTATATAAATCTTGTTTTCATGTTTTAAAGTCTGATGTTTTACTCCATTTGTTTTAAAGATATACACAGCTAAAAGTACCTGATTCATTGTTCTGTCGACATAATATATAGTCCTAGTTTGTTGGTGTAATTGAAAACCTCTGCGTGTCTTATCAGTATCTCATTTTAATTAGTGAGGTGAGCTGGAGGTTTTACATATGTGAGATGAAGGATATAATCTGCATTGTTAGTGCTTTTCTATAAACCACATGGCTAATTCTCCATCTTGGAACATAGTCAACCATCCTCTCCTCCTACAGTTATTGAGTGCGAATACCAATGCCTCTTCCTCTACAATCCCTCTCCTCCCAACAAAAAGAAAAGTCTTTACCTCCCCACCACCATGATTTGTCTGCCTTAGGAAACATTTACAAATAATCTGTTAAACTAATTCCAATGCTGATTTGTGTATCCTAGCCTACTCTTTATTTATTTCACATAATAAATTTCATCTGAGGTAGCACTCAATCCCAATGATACTGTGGAAGAAAATTTTAGGTAGAAGAAGAACATCTCATTGGGTAGAAAGGATTTTGTGCCTGAAAACCACCAACTGTATGCAGTAAATAATCAAACTGATGATTATTTATGGGGAAAAAAATAAAACAAAAATATTGCATTGTAATTTTAGACTTTTTAAATCTATTTTCTTTATTTTGAATAAATAGATGTTTTTGTTTTAATGGGTAAATGCTGTGATCAGTTTTATAAGACCATGATATTGTATTGTTGCCAAATGGCATGCCTATGCAAATTCTCCAAAAAAATTTTTTCTAATGATAATTATAGTTTCTATGTACTAAATACCCATTACATGCCAGCACTGTGAATAGACTAATTAATTTTTCTGACAACCCCATGAGAATGTATTACTCTCCCTACGTTGTGGATAAGAAAACTAAAGATAAAACAAGTTAAGTAATTTGAAAAAGGTCACTAAGCTAACAAGTGCCAAAGCCAGTATTTGAAGATAGGTGTGTTTTTTCTAAAGTTGGTATAATTTTCAATTAGATTTTCTTATCTCCGCCTAGTGAAACTAACCCAGAGAGACAGGACAAGGATATGAAGGAGAGGAACATTTTGGCTTTGGGGATAGAGGATAAAGTTTAAGTATATATATTCATACATTTATCTATAAAAATTATACATATATATACCTATAAAAAGGTGAATTTTTAAATGTTGAGAAATTACATGAACCAATTATTAAAATATTTACAGCTGAGTGCAGGTGTTTACTTGATTATATAAACTGTTTTGCTTGGAAACAACTAGATATCTCACAATTCCACAAGGGTGCTTAATGTTTCACTAATCTAAAAGGAATTGATTTTTCAAGACAGTATCGCAGAATTTTAGCCCACTTTATGATTATAGATCTTTCTGAGATTCAGGAATCTTTTTCAGTTTTCTCACTTTCTTCTTCGAAGTAACAAGCTTTCATGAAAAGCATATGCTTACAAAGTGTTGACTACATCAAGTTGGGTGAAATGGGTAACACCTTGGATGACAGTATCATGTTAGAATTCAAAATACTTCAAAAATTTGGAAAAGTAGCCATAAGCAGACAGGATGAAATAGTGTTTGCTGATGAAGAAATAAAAGCAAATGAAATAAACTGAAAATGGAATATGATTAGTTGTAAGTGCCATTATAGCAGGAAAAAAATCTTTCAAGTTTCCACTAATGTAATGAGGCTGCTTTGAACTATTGTGCAGACATTTTGCATACAAACAAGGGCATTTGGAGTGGGAGGGTGAAGGTAATGGCTTTCAATCTCAGATACTTTGTCAATGTTGACCTTTTTGCATCCCCTACTGATAACTATACTGGCACCAGCAAAGGACCCTTCACCATGCAAAATTCCATGGGAACACCGTTCAGGAGAATAACTTCTCTCCATATTAGCAAATGGAATTTGAAATTATTTTGTCATGCTTTTAACCTTGTGGCTGAAATAAGAGGTAGAAAACCTTTGAATATTATGACTATCCTTTACATAATGGATAAGCTTATGGATTCCAATTTCTATCAGCAGCTCAGGCAGTTTTTTTAGAGCTTCAGGCTAGTAGCTCCACTTTCTTCTTCTACACGTCCAGGATATGTCTCCTACAAACTGAGAATGTTCAAAACTGAATTAATAGTTTCTCTATCCCAAAACCTATTTGTTTTGCCCCTCTTCTCACTCCCAACACCCAAGCGAAGATAGCTTGTTTGGTTTTGAGGGGGACAGGGTCTTGCCGTGTTGCCCTGGCTAGTCTCAAACTCCTGGTCTCAAGGGATCCTCCAACCTCATCCTCCAAAGTAGCTAGGACTATAGAGGTCTGCCACCATGCTTGGCTAAAAATCACTCTTGCTCATTTCTTTCCAACAGCTATTGCTTCTGCCTACCTCACTCCTCCACTCCCAGCACGTTTGTCTAGATGTTCAATTCCGCCTGTGGTAGGTGGCTTATAGGTCCTACTTTTCTTATAGCTAAAGAAAACTGATTTGAAAGACCAAACTTGATCAAGTAAGTCTTCCCGCCTAAACACTTTTAATGACTTTTCGTTGTTTTTAGGTTAAAGTAATAGACATATTTCACGGACAACTAATTTTGTACGAGCTGACGCATTGCTGCATCTCTGGATTTATCTGGTGTCTGTGTCGCTCCTGCTTGCTTTGTTCTGGCCTCATTGATTTTATTTTAATTCCTTGAACATATATTTGTTGTTATTTTGCTTTTCCTGGGCCTTCAAACATGCTTTCTCACTGAAATTTTTCCTGTTTTTCCCACTCCTTTTCACCTATGAATTCCTATTCAACTCTCAGGTCTCAATGTAGATATCAATTCTCCAAGAAACTCTTCACTGATACTCATTGCTCTTATTACTATTGTATTTCTGTTCATTCACTTAAAATTATTTATGAACTGCCTTGTAGGTTTCAGGTGCTATTTATTTCTTAATGACTGTTATGAGGACAGCAACTAAAAGTACTAGAAGAATACTCTATCCTTAAAAAATGCCAAAGTATTTGTAGAATAAACATTGGGTTATCCAGAAGTTAGTTGGACAGAGAAGGAAAAATAGAACACTTTAGAAAAAGATAACAGTATAAGTAAATCACAAACACATGCGTAATTAAGGATGTGAAACTGACTGTGTGGTTCAATATGATAATTCATCTGTGGTTAGAACTCTATTATTCCATTAAACATGAGTCATAGCTTTCTTTCAGCACATCCTAATTTTGAACCTAAGTATTTTCTGTAAGCTGGGTGTGTGTTTTAAAGAAAATGAAGTTTGTCTTAGTCATGGTTGGGAGATTTGTATGTACTATAAGATTGACACAGAAAGAAATATTATGTGGAACAATTTTATGACAGACATGCCCAAGGCAACTCAGATGAGAGAATTAATAACAATGCAGGCACAAGAAATTTCTTATTAAAACTTTGTTAAATGGGAGTATAATTCATTAAGGATTATATCATTATAAAATCCATCATGCTAATGGGGACTTCCATGGCCTTGCTTAGTAAATTTTACATGACTTTTATGCTCTGAAATTGTGTAAGGTTAAACTTATTTGTGCCCTCAAATGTTAGATATTTTATGGAGCACCAAAATAACTATCACAAAGTCTATAACCATTTCAGATTCCTCAGGCATTTTAACAATTCAGAGGAAGATAATAAAATCACATTCAAAGTTCTTTATAAAGTTTTTTTTTCTGATAACAAAACTAATATATTTGCATTAGAAGTTTTGGAAAATAAATACAACTTCTTGATTTTAATATTAATTTATCCTATATCTTAATATGCATATTTTTTCATAATTGGCATTTTACTAAATGTAGTGAATATAAATTTTGCACTCATATGAACTCAAGTGTGAAACAGTTGCAGCTTTCTTTGTTTCTTTATAATAGACTTTCACTTCTAACTCTAGCTTCTATTCTGCCTGATGACTGAAGATTTGATGTAGATATTTCAGCCTTTTATTTAGACCTTTTGGGGTAAGCTGAGTCAATGTAAGGCATTTTCTTTCTCAATAGGCTGGCATATAATTTTCCCTGGCCCTCTACCTTGGCATTGGTGAGTACAGGTGAGTGGTTCATGACCTCTCTTGGCAACTGATAATAAGTCCTTTCATCTCAGGTCTTGTTTCATGGCAAAGACTCTAAGTTTGTAGTTTCTGAACAAATAGACTCATGCCATTTTAAATTGAACAGGAAAAACAGCACATTGTTTCTCACTTCCAACTGAAAGGACTCTCCATGAGATGGTCCCAGATACATAAAAAAGTGGTACCCTACTAAGCTCCATCAACTGTTTTCTGCCTTATTATGGTAATATGGAGATGTTGCTAGAAATTGATGCCCTCTTTTAACTCCAGCTGGAACATGATATATGCAGACAGTTTCCTCAGGTATTCTGCCCCCTAGAATTCTAAATTGAATAGCCAGCTACCTTCTACTTTTCAATCAAAAAAGTTAAAATTTTGTCCTTTTGACTTTGATTAGATGTCTTTCTTGTGGAATTATGCTGATGATTCTAGCTATATATCTTCTTTGCATAGTCTCATGATATATTAGTCCATTTTCACACTGCTATAAAAGATACTACCTGAGACTGGGTAATTTAGGAAAAAAGAGGTTTAATTGACTCACAGTTTTGTATGGCTGGGGAGCCCTCAGGAAACTTAGAATCACGGCAGAAGGTGAAGGCAAAGCAGACACCTACTTCACAAGGCGGAAAGAGAGAGAGAGAGAGAGAGAGAGAGAAAAGAGTGTAGAGGGAAGAGCTTCATTTAAAGCAATCAGACCTCATATGAATTCACTCACTATTATGAGAACAGCATGGGGGAAACTGTCCCCTGATCCAATCACTTCCCACCAGGTTCCACCCTTGACACCAGGTGATTACAGTTAAGAGATGAAATTTAGGTGGGTACACAGAGCCAAACCATATTACATGATTTCACTCCATTCTACCAACACTTTTTCTCTCCAAGCTCCAGAGGAGTTAATCAAGTTTGAGATGAGGAACTAGTGTTCCTCCAACATGACTGTTGATTTCATAAAATTTGCATTTGGTTTCCTACAAGTTGTAGCTATATTCAGTTTCAAAATATTTAGGATAGCAATTAAGTAAATCTTAGTTTTCAAAAGCTTATTGACCCTGCTATGTCTGTAAATATTATTTTACATTATAAGTCATAGAATGCTTCTAATTCAATGATAGAATAAGGCTACAAAAAGGTGTTGGTAATGATGCCACAATTATGTAATTTTGGTGGAAACAGAAAAGTAGTTAATGTGTACAATAAGTATAAGATGTATATAAAATTCTGTATGTGTTTTTACTCAGTTGGTGTTATATGAAATATCCCTCAAATTGTCACCTTAAATGCACTTATGAGATAATACTGTTTTCAAAATGGTAACTGTGTCCAGCACCTCTTTTGCATCCTTTCTGCCTTAACTATCCATGTTTCACATTTGTAAGGGCTGTGATGAACTTCATGCAAAAACAAACCAATATTTTATCATATTATGCTCTCATTCTGTGTCTTCCATTCTTAAGCTTGCTTATTATAATGAAAGACCCCACTTAGAACCTATGCTAGGAGTGGCTCCAGGAGAAGAGTGGATCTAGATTCTCACCAATCTGATGGCAATAAAGACTTACTTGTTTGTGATCAGTGAGGTTGTGCTAAGTCTAACTGCAATAGCATCATAATTACTATGCTTTATGCCTGATGTTAATTATGATGAGTTGCAGGTGGTAGGTGAAGCATTGTGAAAGGTAATTTTAACAGATTCTTATTTATTTTTATGCCTTTTGATATCTTCTAAAAAGTATAAAGCTTTTATATTTTATGGCAACTTTGAATTCTAATCCACCACCCTTAGAGGTTTTTAGTAGTTGATGTCTCATATTTTATAACACACCTAGAGTTAAAATACAAAATTTGTCTCTCAGTGGTGTCTAGCTGCTGTTTATTGTGCTGAGATTTTTATTTGTTTTCTTATTTTAAGAAACAATTTAAACTATGTTTTATTTTAAGGTTTGTTTCCTGAGGGTTGGCACAATTTCTGCATGGCTTACAAATGGTCACCCATTTGTTAAAAAATGCACTCTGAATGAAGAGACCCCCAAACAGGCTTTGTGTGAGCAACGTGGCTGTTTATTCACTCAGGTGCACATGGGTTGAGTCCGAAAAGAGGGTCAGCAGAGGACAGAGGGATATGAATTGGTTTTATAGGTTTGGGGTAGGCAGTGGAAAGTTATAGAAGTTCAAGCTGGGAGGGAGTCGTGGGGTCTGGAGTTATGACGTTGACCAAGTTCAGTTACAAAGTCCAGTGGCCTTGTCAATTGGGGCTGCAATAAGAAACAATAGAAGAATGCCTCAAGTTAGTTAAGTGCCACATGAGTTGATCGTTCTTCCGCTTTTCATGGTCTTCCAGTTACTTTAGGTTTTCTAATTCCAGAAGGCCCTCCAGAAGTGTACATGAGGGTCACAGGGGTCGCCACAGTGTTCATGGTGCTGTCAGTCAGCCTAAAAGACCTTACACCATTGATTTGTATAGACGATATGCTCAAAAGACCTCAGGCCAGGTAGGCCTCCACTCTCTCCTGAGTTCTTGTGTGGTCTGCAGAACACATCCAGAGTTCAGCCAGTTCTCATGTTGTATTAGTCCACTTTCATGTTGCTGATAAAGACAAAGCCAAGACTGGGCAATTTACCAAAGAAAGAGATTTAGTAGACTTACATTTCATGTGGCTCGGGAGGCCTCACAATCATGGCGGAAGGTGAAAGGCATGTCTCACATGGTGGCAAACAAGAGAAGAAAGAGCTTCTGCAGGGGAACTCTTCTTTTTAAAACCATCAGATCTCCTGAGACTTATTCACTATCACAAGAACAGCATGGGAAAGACTTGCCCCCATGATTCAATTATCTCCCACTGGTTCCCTCCCATAACATGTGGTCATTCAAGATGAGATGTGAGTGTGGACACAGCCAAACCATATCACATGTCTACCTCAGTTTTGATTTTTCTCTATGCTTTTTCAGGTCTCCCTTAATACGTGCATAGGTTTCCAGTATGACAGGGATACATGAAAGCTCACCCTGCTCTTCTACTGTTCTCCCACATTGATGACCTCCCCATTCATTTTTCACATTGTCTACTGTTTGTCTCAACTGAGACCAAAATAGTATGTTTTCTGAGCTGAAGGTTTTTGTTGTTCATTTGCTATCAGGTTCAATACTTAAGTGGCGATGACAGCAGGTTTCTACCCTCTGCCCAAAATCGAGCCTGTCTTCTCTGGCTGCAAAGTTGCTGGTTTTCCCAGTCAACCTTCAAGTGACAAAAATTGCTGTTCTCACAAATTCACCTGAAGAATTGTGGGGGTGGGGTGGGATAGGGGTAGGGGTGGGTGAGGGGTAGACTTTCAGGAGATTCAAGAAAGAAGTCTAGAGACCACAGCTATCCTTACTTAAATTTTTTTGAATAAACATTCCAAAACTCGTTTACTTTTTGTTGAATTTCTAGAACTGCAAAATGGTTGTTTTAAATAATTTTGTCCAGTTTTATTTTTGCTTTTTTGGGAGACAACTTATTGCCCTTTGGACTCTGTACCCATTATAAGAAATTTCCTTTAAATACATTTAGTTTGAAGAAATTAAAACTCTTCATTGGACTGGGAGCAGTGGCTCCTGCCTATAATCCTAGTACTTTGGGAAGCCGAGGCAGACAGATCACCTGTGGCCAGGAGTTCAAGTCATGCCTGGCTAACATGGTGAAGCCCCATCTCTACTAAAAATGCAAAAATTAGCCGAGCATGGTGGCGTGCACCTGTAGTCTCAGTCCCAGCTACTTGGGAGGCTTAGGTAGGAAAATTGCTTGAACCCTGGAGGTGGAGGTTGCAGTGAGCCAAGATCACGCCAAAGCACTCCAGCCTGGGTGACAGAGTGAGACTCCATCTAAACAAAAGAAAACAAACCCCCAAAACAAAAAAAAAAACCTCTTCATAATGTATGGCAAAATAAATACTTTTTGCCATATTGAGAAGAGATCTTAACTCTTAAATGGGAAGAAATTAATTTATGCTTCAATTAAAACACAGGTTCTGATATTCTTAAAAGTAATGTGAATAGAAAAGATACAAAAAACAAGTATGACTTCACCTCACTGACAACTCTATTTCATTAACATTATCAGAATTTTACTAATGCATTCATAACCAACAGAAATTTATTAAATTTTTTCTAAAACAAATTACTTATTTTGAGTCCATTATGGAGTGTAGAAATGAGATTATTGTGGCCACGATATTCTTATGGTTCCAATTCACAGAAGAAATGTCTGAAAACAAAGGCTTGTTGAGATTGTCAAAGAAGAATATTTCAATAAATTGAATTTTAGACACTGAATTGGCTTTTATTGGGAATTCACAGGCCAAACAGCATCGAGGGTACAAAACTGGCTAACATCAGGTTCCTTCCTCATGTGACTTAAAGCAGAGGGGACTTCTTTACCATGCTAGCTAATGTTGACTGTGCTCCTTTAGATTGGTTGCTGTAAATCTCCTGCTTTTTGGAAAACTGGCCATATGTTCAGTTTGATTAGGGGACATCTAGCATAAGTAACTTTATTCTAGTTTAGTCTGATCTGTGGGGGTCTAGTCCAGGAGGTCAGTGTAAAATAGTGTCCTTTTATAAAATTTATTTAACAAGATCTATGGAATCAGGTCACTTCTCACTTCTAGGGAGTGTTCATAGGCGTAAAGAGAGTGGTAAACTGAATAAAAAATATGCAGAAGTTTGATATAAAATAACAGAAGGGTGGACAGGAGCCGTGGCTCATGCCTGTAATACCATCATTTTAGGAGGCTGAGGCCGACGGATCATGAGGTCAGGAGATTTAGACCACCCCGGCCAACATGGTGAAACCCCCACTCTACTAAAATACAAAAAATAGCTGGGTGCCTGTAGTCCCAGCTACTCGGGAGGCTGAGGCGGGGGAATCGCTTGAACCTAGGTGGCAGAGGTTGCAGTGAGCCATGATTGCACCACACTCCAGCTGAGCGACAGAGCAAGACTCTGTCTCTAAAATAAAATAACAGAAGGGTAGGAAAGCATGGTGCATGAAAATCCAAGCAGGAGTGAATTGTTTAGATCTATTTTTAGGGAAACTTGCTTCTGTGAATGCTATTTATTTAGGTGAGGAAAGTACATTGCCACAATTTTAATTGGCCTTAAAGTCAGATTCTTGTTGAACATTTGCAACCCGGCCACGGAATATATCAGGCAAAACTGTGGCACATTGGACAAAATATGCACTTTCCAGGAAAGCTAGCCAAGACAGCAAAAGACAGCCACACTTATCTTTCAAAGATGTCCTTGCTATATGTCTGCTTCTCTTTAATGCATATATACAACTGCAATCTGAGCCTCACCACTTCAAGATTTTAGTAATACATACAAAATATGAAAATACAGAACGACAGAAGCCATAACATTCTATTTATTTTGGCTTATAATGGGTATCTGAGGTTAACTCGCTTAGATAAAAATTGCCCAATTTAATACAGTGTAACGTGTTATATTGAAAGAAGTTATTTTCTATAGTGTCAGGGTTTAGAAAAAAGTACAAGCAACAAGCATACTTTGTTCCAAACAAGGCACAGACCCATTCATATTTTATAAGGCAAATACAAGCAATATTACTGCTAAAGTTTGAGATGTAAATTCCTATAATAGTCATGTAAGAAACTTCCACAGATTTTATGAAGTTTTAGGATTGCCTAAGTAAAAACCTTGGTTGTCATTTATCCTGGTTTCCAGGAGGGCATTACAGAACTTGACAAAAATGAACCTCATTTTTATCACTCTGAATATACTCTTGCATTTATGACCTCCCACTCTGGTTCCTTTTTTTTTTTTTTTTTGATTGATTGGCTTCAGACTCCAAGGGGCTAGGGTACAGTTAATCCCTTTTATATTGTCAATCAACTCCCAATTTGATGTCTTTTTATAAGTGTTAAATGCTTAAGGAAATCACTTAAAGGTCAAAAACAATACCATTCTGAAATGCAATTGAAAGTGTGTCCTTCCCATTCGCTTGTTTAAATGGCCTCTCAGGAGGACTTGTTTTCCACAGGGACTAAAAATCATTCAGTTTGCAAGATGACCTAAGTTTCTACAATATTCCTTTTCCTTGAAAGGTAAAAGTAATATCCAGAAAAGTGTTTTGTTTCAGGTTTTTTTTTTTTTAAGAAATAAATCACTTATTTAATAAACGTGATACCATATTGTCTCACATGACTCCTGAGAAGCAGGGGGCATAATAAATATACGCCCACTTGGTCTCCATCTTCATACTCCTCACTTCTTACCTTTGTTTAAAGAGACTAACAAAATAAATAAATACAGTAACCACTCAGAGTCACTCATGACAAGGATTTTGGGAACACAGGAAAAAACATATGCATTCAATTGATGTTTTGGATTTTTTTTCCTGTTTATGTCATTTTTTTGTGCCAATGTTTTGATAGTCCCTTCATTATTTTGACTAAGATGTCTCTACAAAGTAAGAAAAAAGAGATTTACTTTCCCGAATGGCAGGCTCTTTCTCTATTTCAGAATGCTCAAAAGTTGCAAATAAAAATGTACAGTGTACACATTGCTCGTATTTAAATCACTTGACCTCTGAGATTGTCCCAGAGTTCCTTCTGGAAGTGTGGTACAGTGTTTCCTCAGGGGAAGAATCTGTGCCAAATACTAATAGCTAAAATAGTTTGTAGTGGGCAGCAATTATGTCTACTATGCATACTTCAAGTATCTATCATCATAGTTTGCCTGTAGTAACTGCTCAGTGAATATTTGATTTCTTATGTAGTTAATAACCCAATTAATATAAATGACTTTTTCCCTCACAACATACCACAAAATAAATTTAAAATTATTTAAAAGATTGTAAACCTTCAATAAATTATAAAAATGAGAAATAAATAAAATGATTTAAAGGTTTCTACAAAATATCAAAATCTGGGGAAATAAATGGTTGAGTGAAAACTAGCAGAGGGAAAAATTTGAACCCTGAATCTGAGGAGCAAGAGGGTACAGAAAATTCAATGCTAATTAGGCTGCATTGCACTATAGAAACTTGAAGAGGTAGACTATGGGGTGAGACTAAAAGTTGAACATCAGAGTTCATATCAAAGTTTGAACAATTTAAGAACTTTTCTATTTTGTAAATGACTTTATAGGAAAAGTTTAGGTTTTGTTGGTTAGAAAAACAATATAAATAAAATGAAAAACAATATTGCTTATGATTTCTATTTCTTATAAGGCTATTAAATAATAACATGCTGTATAGCAGAAATGTATCTCTAACAACAAAAATATTATTGAATTTAGTTGTTTAGTTGATGGTGATAATTTTATAAAGACCACTAATATATATTACCTCCTCTTAGATGAACAAACACCAACAAGCACTTGCATAGAATACAAATTTTTCTTCAACATGTTTTCTACTGAAAATAGTTTAGGCTCAACTCCAAATAACACTTGTGAATTTAAAGTTCCCTTTCGTTGAAGTTAAAATACTTTCTTTATTTCACTATGGAGATTTAAAAATGTTTTCAGTTTATTCTATGTGGTAAGATTTTATACATATTGTATACCTACATAGGAATGATCAATACATGATAGACATACCATTTACATGCCATAGAGTACACATATGGTGTTATAAATATTGATTAAGTCTTCTCACCATACTACATGTCACATAAAAGCCTCAGAATAATATGTTTAGCTTTAGATTCACATGACAATTTCATGTAGATAAACTGCACGAGTAAAACACTATATTTAAAAAGAAAGTTTTATAATAATATTAGAAAGGCCAAAGGAAATTAGGCACAAAATCATCAACACTTTTTATCTATTTTTTTTATATAATAATAATATATGTTTACTTTGGAAATATTTCCTTCAGTAGCAATATATATATATTTAAATTGCTGGTATTGTTGATAGCATCATTAACTGTAGACTCTTAAAAGTGTTATATAAACAATTATCTATTTAAAACTTGCTCAAATTTAAAAACTGAGAATATTGCTACTGAAAAAATACTTCTAAAGGAAAAATATAATTATATATATTATATAAGCAAATATAAATGTATATATTTTACAGGAAAGCTTTGGGTTTTATTTTAAATATAAGGAGTATCTGCTCAAGAGTTTTTACCTGTGTACTGATGTGATAGAATTTAATGTTTAGAAATAGCGGATGGAACAGCTGAGGACAAGAATGGACTGAGGCAAAGCAGATAACCGACTATGGTAGAAATTCAGAGGAGAGACAGTGATGTTTTGATCCAGGCAGTGGTAAGAATAAGGTTCAAGGTATATTTTGGAAGTAAATTTTATAGGACAGCACGATGCATTGGATGTGTAGTAGGAGGGGAAGAGAAGAATAAAAGATGGTCTGATGAGCACATGATGATGCCACTTACTGAAATATTCAAAGGTCACAGGAGATAGAAAATGGGAAATGGTAGAGGGAAAATAAGTTATTACATCTTTATGCATATTAAGTCTCAAATGCCTAGTTATTCAACTGGAAGTGTTAAATGGTAGGCCTAAGAAGAAAAATATAACTGATTAATAAAAATGGAGCAAGAGATAGCAATTAATTAGGAGCAGTGATAGCTGATAGCTGCCCCTAAACCTATTTAATTTTGCTCAGAAAAATATTATCAGTGAAGCTTTGACCTGAAAGTCCCAAGAGACTCTGAACATTTCAGTTAGTTCTAAGCATGACAAACAAAAAGCTTCAAGGCATTTCATGTTTGTACACTGTGTGAGAATGAAAATTGTACTCAACTTTAGATGTACTGAATGACCAACAAGGCATCTCCAAAGATGTGAAACACAATATAAGTGGTGTAACCAGATAATAACGTTGTGAACCAGCCTCTAAGAAACTGAATAACTCTCCTGGATCTTAGGAAAATGTTGATTAAATCACCAAAGGAACATGAAGCAGGTATTATATTTATTCTTTTTTTTTTCTTTTGAGACAGGGTCTCACTCTCCTCACCCACGCTGGAGTTCAGTGGTGCGATTACAACGCACTGCAACTTCAGCTTCCCAGGTTCAGGCGATCCTCCCACTTCAGCCACCTGAGGAGCTGGGACTGCAAGCGTGCAGCACTACACCTGACTAATGTTTCCGTACGGACTCACGCAATCTCTCTGCCTTGGCTTTCCAAAGTACTAGTATTACAGGCTCGAGCCACTGAACTGGGCCTGGCATATTTATTCTTGTTATGGAAATCCTAGGTAACTCTTTAAAGCCACCTTTTAAAAAGTGTAGAGATGAGTAAAAGATTGGCAAAACTATTATAGTTATTTATAACTGTAATGAAATATTAGAATCTATAATTCTACATTGGTAAAATGTGAATGACAGAAATATTTTAAAGATCAAATAACAAACAATCACAAATACCCCCAATTCTCTCTCACTGCTTCCCAAAACTTTCTACAGGAATTAATAATAAAAATTAATCATAGAAATAGAGTTGTTATTTCCATAATCTTGTGAAATCAAATATGTAATTAAAAGAATTTCAAAATATTTAAATGATGATTTATATATACAGGAAGTTTTTAAAATTACTGCTATCTTAGTAAATGCAATTAAACTAAAGGATATTTTGAACTCTAAAACTGTAAGTAGTTCCATGTTGGAGCACTCTAAAGTAAGAAAATATTTCTGACGCCCACTTGTATATTCTTTTTGTTGGTTTTCATGAGATGTTTCTCCTAAATTTAAAACAGTCAGTTATTTATTTGTAGCTTTTCCAGGTAAATTTCAGTCTTCTACAGGATATGATATTCTATGAGGTTCACTGTTTATCAGCACGAGTAGATTAAAAATGCTTAATTAGTCCATTACCAACAGTATCAGAGAATCACACTCACAATAAACAGTGTCTTAATGTCAAACTCAGATAATAGCATAAAAAGTTCAGAGATTTTTCTGTTTCTTTTAAAACTCTTATAATTTTTTTTGTATTTTTTAGAAGTTTTAATAAAGATGGTTATGTGAGTTACCTATATGAGTTACTGAAGTAAACATTTTTTTTATGATTTGATATGACAGTCTTTCGTATGGTATAGCTGTAGTTGCATGTTTACCATTTTTATGCCATTGTGACTCCATGTATCTTTTATTTCAACACTCCCTTGGTGCTGCAGTTTATTTTTCAAGTTAAATAAAAACACTAGCAAAGAAAGAATGTACTGTAATCTTCTGACCCTCATGCTGACAGTACCATGTATTTTGAAGTAAATAAAGATATGGAATCAGGATTATGAAACAAGCATACACTTATAGAGAGATGTTTTAGAAATTTATTGCTTGACTATGTAGTGCAACTGCCATAGTTTTTGATGGACAAGGACATACATCTCGAAAATGAAACAAAGATAGTGGCTTACTGTAATTCAAAGATAATAACTACTAGAAGATACAATTGTTCAGCAAATGTGAGATTATTGGTTTCCTAGGGATTTATTAATCTGATGTATTTTAATCCTTGCCTGTTGTAAAAGAGGAAAATTGTCACTCAGATGATGGGGTCTCACTCATTTTGTAAAGTATTCTGATCATCTTTTTCATTTATATCTAAAATTCATCTGGCAGTTGGAAAAAGGCCCCTGCTGCACAGCAGTCACCTCCAATGAATGTAAGAGCCCACATCCAGGCTTCAAATGTCACCACATTGCCATCTTACTGTGAGTGACTGAAATTTACTTCACGTTGTTAGTGGTGCTGAAAATTGCCACAGGTTTCTACAGTTTATAATGTATTGTCTAAACTGAAAACATTTCCCAGATTGAATTGACCTTTTAGAAAACAGCACTTTCATCCTCAAAATGCAGGACTGTTGCAATATTTTATTTAAAAAGGTTATTTAGTTATAAAACTTGGAGAAAGGGTAAGGAATTAGAACTTAGTATCTCTCTCCATGTAATGCTTTGCTGCCAAAAAATACAAAACAAAGACTACTGATTACCTAACCACCCAAATGCCACATCGAAGAGTGCACTGGAAAAAGCACAACTTGCTTGTTTCAATAGAAAATAGCAATATAAAGAGTGAATGCCTTTTTTATTCTGCATTTCTAATTAGTGTGTCGTTTAGTTGTCAAAGGATGAGTGGAATGTGTTCAAGTCCATTGGGCCACTCTAAACAAAATACAAGTCTTAAAAAGTATATTCACGGGGCAGTGTACTTTCTTGTCATCTTCAAATACACACTTGTGTGTGTGTGTGTGTGTGTGTGTGTGTGTGTATTTGTCCAGTAAAAGGTATAAATGAAAACATTCAGGAAGAAATTTTAAGCATGTTTTAAAAACAATTTTACCAGGTGGAAAAATAAGTAAAGGAACAAAAGTTTTCCTAACCAAGTATTTTAAATGAACTTGAATATGTAGTTGTAACACTAGTATGGTTCATGAGAATAGAAGAATAAATACAGCAAATTATCCTGAAGTGGACAGCCAGCTTGGAAAAATACAATCAAATTGATGTCTCTCATATTCTCTCTCATTTTTTTTTTCCACTCTGTTGTCAGCCTTGGTGAGAGAATAAATAGGATGCTGTGAGTCAAATATTTATGTGACAACATTTCTAAATCAAACATTTAATTATTTTAAAGCACTAAGTATTATAATTAAATGGTTTTCAAATGCCTTTTAATATTCAGAAGACACACGAGAACTTCTTAGTCCTTTAGCGTTATTGTCATAAACATAACTACGATAGAATCATCATGGTGCTAAATTAAACTTTTCATCTTATTTTTTCTTAAAGAAAGAAGATACCCATTCTATCTCAGCTTTTGTACTGTGGTTTGGTGCTGTGCCCTAGTGTGTCATGGATATATTTGGTCACTGTTAGAATTCTGATTGTTATCCCTTTAGAAGCAGGGGTGTAGCTCCTCAGTTGGTCTTATTGCAGAGGCACAGGGAAAACGTGAGACTTAAAACATAATGGTGAACAATGTCAGTAAATATTTTATAAAAGAACTTATTAAATCAATATAATATTGATGGTTTAGGTAAATTAGAAAATAATAAATAGTATGATGGATATAATTGCAATTTATAATTTCATTTTCTTTGATTTTTATCATTACTGTAGAGAGGTCTGTTCCCTTTTCTCTTGCAAGTTACCATCTTTTTTTCTTTTCTGGTTTATCGTAAGATCTAGTTTTCGTATTTTTTGTGTAGCATGTTTCTCTAGGATATCTCTGCACGAAGACTTGTTTCAGTCATCCTGCTTGCAGTCATTTGTTTTCTGAATCTGATATTTGTGTCAAATCTGAAACATTGTCCTCACTTTGTATTTCCTCTTCCTGATTCACTCATTAGCCTCTTTGTGATTCCTTTAGGAATGACAGGCATTGGTGGAATTTTCATTCAATAATCCACGTCCTTTAACCACTCTTGTATCTTTCGTTGTTGTTCCTTTGCTGTATTCACATAATTTCTTAAGCTCTATCTTCCATTGTGATTTCTCTCTAGAGCTTTTAAAATTATTTACTGAGGTTTACATTCAATAATTACATTTTAAAATGTAAATGTTAGTTAGGTACAGTGGCTTATGCCTACAATCTCAGCACTTTAGGAAGCTGAGGTTGGAGGATCCTTTTAGGCCAGGAGCTGAAGATCAGCCTGGGCAACATAGCCCCTAACTCTACAGAAAAAAAAAAAGCTGGTGTGGTAACATGTGCCTGCAGTCCCAGCTACTTGGGAGGCTGAGGCAGGCTGCCGGGGAGTGTGTGCTCAGGAGTTCCAGGCTGCAGTGAGCTATGATTACACCACTGTACTCAGCCTGGGCAACAGAGTGAGACTCTGTCTCTGAAAATAATAATAATAATAATAAAATTTTAGGAGTAAAAGTCCTAATCTATTCTTATTCAAATATTTCTGCCTAGTTCTTATTTCAGTTTATGAGTCTTCTCATGTGAAAGATATAAACACAAAAGTGTACATGGAACAAAATAAATTGTTCCATGAAGTAATCCCTACTTCACACTACATACCAAAACTAATTCCAAATAGATTGCAAATATAAATATGAAACAGAAAAGAATAAACCTTTTACAAGAAAACAAGAGGATATCTAATAATTTTGTGTTGGGCAAATAATTATTGAACAGGACACAACAATTTTAATCTTAAAAGTTAAATAATTTGATAATGTTAAAATAGAAAAACCTAGACTACCTATTTATAAAATGCCACAGAATGAGAGATTCTACAATAAACTAATGGAAACCAATAAAAAAGGATGGCAGCACAGCAGAGAAGACTTTAAGAAACATTTCACTGAAGAGGATAATCAAATGATCTTTAAACATGTACTCAACATTGTCATTCATCAGAAAAATATGCATGTACATATTTTTAAAATAAATATTTCACTTCTAGGTATGATTGAGTACTCTATGGCAACCCAATGGTCCCACTGAAAATAGGTAGAAAAACAAGATAATCATACAAATCACATTTTTGAAGACATCAGAGAGGTATACAAAATTAGATGATGATGGATTAAAATTTTAGTGAAGATTGAAACTTGCAGAATTGAGCTCAAAATTAGCTCCTGGCTCTTCACAGAAGAAATCTACCAATTTCTGCAGGCTGCAGGCTGAAGATCTGAGTTTGTCTCAGGCACAAGGCAAAACTGGAACCAAGAAAAACCAGGCGTGCTTTAGATAGTTAGACAAATAGCCAGTCTGCTCCATAAGCCATCTGGAAAGATTGGAGCTATTCTGAGCAGAATTCTAAAGAGTTAAGCTTAAGAAGCCGGGCGTGGTGGCCTCGAGCATGTAGTCCCAGCTACTCAGGAGGCTGAGCCGGGGAATCGCTTGAACCTGGGCGGCGGAGAGTGCCCTGAGCCTGAGCCAAGATCGTGCCACTCCACTACAGCCTGGGCGACAGAGAAGACTCCGTCTCAAAAACAATAAAAATAAAAAATGAAGAGTTCAGCTTAAAAAAGAAGGGTGGAGATATTTAGAGTGCCTGGATGCTAAAGAACTGCCAGTTCTCGTTTGTAAACTATGAAAAGCTGAACTCTAGCAGGAGCGAGCCAGAAGTCAACTAAGTCTCATCAAAACATAAATTCTTCTTAAGCTACTTCCTGATTGAACTACTCATCCTGATTGGATTCAGGGGAACAGTCCTTCATTCTACCTACTTAATGAAGAAAAAAATGGATCTTTCTAAGGAAGGTAATACCACTGGAGTCTTTATAATCCTTTTAATCACAATATCTATCATTTATTTTAAAAATTAATAGATAATTATATGGGGTCATGTAACCAATAACCAAGAGAGAGAAAAAATAGTCAACAATAGAAGATACACCGGTAAACTCAAAATATTACAAGTAGCAGAAAAAGACTTCAAATTATCTGTTAGTAATATGTCCAAAAAGTAAACAAATACATCAAGAATATTAGCGAAAAGATAGACCATTTTTCAATAAAGACATAAAATCTTTTAAAAAATGAAACATAGCTATATGTACTGCACTCTAAGAAAATCAATATTACTAGTACATAAGAATCTTGTGTTCATCTGTTTGCCTAACCCTCCTTTCATAGACATAACCATCCATCAGGTCCTATGTTAGTTATTACCTCCTTCTTACCTTTTTCATATTTACTACTAAACAATACAATATTTAAGTATAGCTCATTTTGAGCTATACATAAAGAGAATTTAAGTTTTTCTCTAACTTGCTTCCATTATTTAAAATTTTGATTTTTAAATCAGTTTTGTTGAGGTATATCATTGTCATATATTAATTTCCTTTGCTGAATAGTATCCATTGAATCAAGACATCACAATTTAGGTATATATATTCTTTGTGATAACTATTTGGGTTATTTCCAATATTTATTTATGTAAATTATGCTGCTATTGATATTTTTGTATGTATCTCCTGGGACATTTTATAATTTTCTCTAGGGTATATATTAAAAAGCAGAGGTGTGGATCTATGCAGCTGTGCAACTTTTGTGATACGTTCAAAAATGTATTTCAAAGTGATTGCACTTGTTTATACTCTGCATAGCAGTGGATAGAACATGCTCACCAACCAGGAATTGTCCAGTTTCTTTTATTTTTCTTGGTATGGTGTTTATAAAATAGTATTTTATTGTGGTTTAATATTTATTTTATGATTACTAATGAGGTGGGAAATATTGCTTCAAAGTTTGGTATTTTGTATATTATTTTGTCTACAATAATCTAGTAAATATCTTTTACCTACCTTTTCCATTTGCTTTTATCTTTGAGCTTTGTAATATTTGTACAACTTTTTGTGATGCTTTGCTGAAAAAAGTTGTTTTTATTTTTAATTAATTAGATTTTTTACAATTTTCTTAAACGTTTTTCTTCCCCGGTCCCGGCATCATTTTCTCTCGTCATAGACGTGATATCTAAAGATTTGGGAACAAAATTTACATATACGTGTAGGTCAGTTTCAGACCATTTGGTGCATTTGTCTATGATTTCACTAATACCAATACATACAAATAACTTTACATTTATGTTAAATATTTATGTCTGGAAAGTCATGGCCTCTTCTTATTCTACTTTTTTAGAAGACTCATTTGTTAGCTCTAAAATGTACACGTTTCAAAAATCCTTTTGAATTAAAAAAAATATATACATGAATGTTTTATCTCATAGATTTTGATCCCAAAAGCCAATTTTTTTCTGATTTTAATAAAATCACAACAGATTTTAATTGCTACATTCTTTTAACTCCCTTATATTTTGTAATTTTTATGAGCAAATAGAACTGAATTACTCATTTGATTTCTGTCATCCTATAAAAAGCACAGTGTATCTTAATTTTCAATATATTTTTACAATTATCCATAAGGTTTTACATTTCATGTGAAGTTATATTTCCTAATTGTTGCAGATGTTTATAAATGCAATTCCATTGACTTTGGTATGTTAGTTTTGAAAATCGAGTGGCCTTACTACTCCTTGTTATTAAGTTTTTTTATCTTTATTTTGACCTTTTTTGGTGTATTTTATGAATACAATAACATCATCTGCAGAAGCTGTATTTGAGTTTCTTTCCAATTATTTAGGCCACTTTATAACTTTAAGGACTCTAATGCTAAAATAAGATGCAAAATAAATACTGAAGACCTCTAAATGTGGTAAGTTGGTTATTCAAATGATTGCTGAAAGATCAGCCAGTAGATGGTATTTAATATTTTGGTTGTTCATATAAAACAGAAAGACTTAAATTCTCCCTTACCGTAATGAACTAAATGAAACAATACTTATAAAAGTTTTATAAAGGATAATGTTTTAAGTAAAATATAATTGATGCTATTTATTTTTTCATTAAGATAGATCTCAGAATCCTAGATTGTAGCATAATATTAGATTTCTTTAAGAAACATAGCATGGTAAACAATGTTTAAATACCAGATGTAAATCAGGGAATGTTCCTAACAGAAGTAATAGATAAGTCTAATAATATAAAATACAGTTTCTAATAATAAAAATAAGACAATAATCTAATATGACAAATATTGAGAAAAAAGATATGAAGATTCAATTTTAAAAATAATTATACATGTGGCAGATATAGTATAAAGGCATACAAATTCACTAGTAAATACAAAATTAGAATTTGAAATATTATTTATCAGACTAGCAAATATTAAAATTATTGTTAAAAATAGTTTTAGAAGGGATGTAGAAATATGATGTCATATAAAATTGGTTACAGTATACACTGTTGCAATCTTTGATGTAATAATTGAACATCTACCTACATTTAATTGGGCATATCATTGGAGGCAGCTTTTCCATTTCTTGACATCGCTCCTGCAGAAATATCCACATGCACAAAAATGCATGCACAAATGCATTTGTTGCAGCATTAATAGTATTAACATGCTATTTAATATGTAACCATTATAAAATCAGCATAAAGATTTATGAAATTTACATAAACTATGTCTTCAGTATTCTACCACACTACATATCAAGATATATTTTACATTCATACAGTGGAATGCTACTATACAATAAAGAGGAATGAATTATTGATGTTCTCCACAACACGAATTTTTTTGGAGATGCAGTCTTGCTCTGTTCTGTAGCCCAGGCTGGAGTGCAGTGACGAGATCTTGGCTCACTGCAACCTCCGCCTCCCAGGTTCAAGTGATTCTCCCACCTCAGCCTCCCAAGTAGCTGGGACTACAGGTGTGTGCCACCATGCCCAGCTAATTTTTTGTACTTTTAGTAGAGACAGCATTTCACCATGTTAGGCAGGATGGTCTCAATCTCCTGACCTCATATCCGCCCACCTCAGCCTCCCAATATGCTGGGATTACAGGCGTGAGTCACCGCGTCCAGCCTACATAAATGAATTTTAAAATCAGTAGCTGAGCGAAAACCCAGACAAAAGAGAGCACATACTATATGACTCATTTATATAAATATCCAGAAATGTTAATTAATCTGTAATGAAAGAATGTACATCAATTATTCTTTGGAGAAGGTAGTGGAGGGAGATATTTATGAAGGGGCAAAGGAAATTTTTTTTACAGTTGATGGAAATGTTCTCGATCTTGATTGTGGTATGTACATATGTTAAGAGAGATCAAATTGTACTCTAAGTGTGAGAGGTTGACACTATTTATACTTCAGTAAGATTAGAACTCAAAAAAGCCTTAAGAAGCCAAACACTTTTTAGTATGTTTAGATTTAGGTATTTTCCTGCCCCCATTCCGGGAGAGGAATCTTTGTCACTTAAGGACAATCTACTAAGGTTTAGAAAACAGTATCATGGACCATCTGCAGCCTACAGTTAACTAAAACTGCAGTTGATGATGGAAATAGCTGACATTATCTGATGAAATGCATATCATTAGATCTTGGTGGTAGAAGTGACATTTATTCACACATATAACTTAGCCACACAGATGGGTTATTATATTTCATTTTAGGGGAGAATTAACAGGGTCTTAACTGATCACAACTATTAGCTGGAAGAGGTAATGTTAGCAGTCTCATTACCAGATTGGGTAAATATGGTAAAACTGTACAATAGCTCTGTAAGTCCCATCAAATACATAGTTGAAGTTAATTTTTACTTGATGAGGATTCTAAATTTTCTAGATTCACTTACTAACTACAGATCAAGCCTTTCCAATATTATTATTCAAACTTTGGTGGCTTCCAAACTTTTTAAAGCAATACACCCTTTAATTAAGCAAAATCTCACTCCAAACACCAACCTCAATCATCACACTTATTGTAGATAAAAGCAGAATCTTATAACTATATATTTATTGTATAAGGTTACATTTTTAATCCTTGAAATGAGCAAGAATAATATAGCTAGAGAATAATAACCACAAGAGGATTTGTGGATTATTGTTGCTAATGTATCAGCCTCAGCATTTATTTCTGTGTTTTGTTTTGATGTCAGGGTTTTCAGAAATTTAATTTTCACAGAGATAAGCAGTTTCAAATGATATTTTTATTACTTCTCATTGAAAGCTCAGTATATTCTCCAACTAAACTGATCAAGAAGCTTCAGATGATGCCAAAACATGTTTCCATCTAAGGTGAAGCACTAATATCTAACAATTAATTTCACTGCTTACCAAAAACTTAGGCAAGAAGCACCAAATATTTACAATACGTGTTCAAATTATCTAGTATGAAAGTATCACAACTCAATGTGTTGTGAATTTACTTGCAATTTCACACATTTTACTCTTTGATAGCCACACATAAAGCACACATAACTGAGACTAACCTGCTATTTCACAACAGTGTATATGCAAAAAATCAAATTAAAATAAAATAAATAAAACTCATACAGAGTGACAAACTCTAATAACCAGTGAAACAATATAAGAAGTTCAGATATACTAATCCAGATAGCAGAAAAGCTGTGGTAGGCAGATTTCTAAGATGACTTCCTATGATCCATAACTTTGTATTATCCCCTCTCCTTTGAGTATGGGAAGAGCTTTTAAATTACTTTTGATGAATGGAATATGGAAAAGGTGATGAGCTATAACTGTCATGATTATGTTAAATTGTGTGGCAAAAGTGAAGGTATTTTGCAGATGTAATTACGGTCCTTGATTAGTTGACTTTAAGTTAATCAAGAGGAAGATCATGCTTGGTGAGTCTGACTTAATCAGGTTTTTTTTTCTTTCAATATGACCCTAGCTGTGAGTCTGTCATATATTGCTTTTACTGTGTTGAGATATGTTCCTTCTATACCCAGCTATTTGAGGATTTCTATCATAAAGAGATGTTGAATTTTCTCAAATGCTTTTCCACATCAATTGAAATGATTATATGGTTTTTGTTCTTCATTCTGTTAATATGATGTATCACACTGAGTGATTTGTGTATGCTGAGCCATCCTTGCATCTCTGAGATAACTACCACTTGGTCATGATGAATGATCTTTTTAATGTGTTATTGAATTGAGTTTGCTAATATTTTGTTGGAGATTTTTGCATCAATATTCATCATGGATATTGGCCTGTAGTTTTTATTTTATTTTATTTTTTTATGTGTCATTGTATGGTTTTGGTATCAGGGTAATACTACCCTGGTAGAATGAGTTTGGAAGTATTCTCTCCTCCTCTATTTTTTCAGAATAGTTTGAGTAAGATTGGTATTAGTTCTTTAAATCTTAGGTAAAATTCTGCAGTAAAGCCATTGGGTCCCAGACTTTGCTGGGAGGCTTTTTATTCCAACTTCAATCTTGTTATTTGTTATTCGTCTGTTCAGGTTTTAGATTTCTTCACAACTTAATCTTGGTAGGTTGTATGTGTCTATGAATTTTTTCATTTCTCTCAGTTTTTCCAGTTTATTGGTATATAGTTACTTTAAGCAGCCTCTAATGATCTTTTGCATTTCTGTGATATCAGTTGTAATGTCTCCTTTTTAATCTCAGATTTTTTAAACTTTGAGTATTCTCCCTTTTTTAGTTAGTCTGGCTAAAGGTTTCTTGATTTTTATTTATCTTTATAAAAAACCAACTTTTTATTTAATGATTGCTTGTATTGTTTTATTTCAATTCCATTTATTTCTTCTCTGATCTTTATTATTTCTTTTCTTCTAATGATTTTGGATTTGATTTGCTATTGCTTTTCTAATTCTGGAAGATGCTTCATTTGGTTATTTGAAGTTTTTCCTCTTTTTTGATGTAGTGCTTACAGCTATTAACTGTTGTCTTAGTATTGCTTTTGCTCTGTCGCATAGGTTTTGGCATGTTGTGTTTCCATTACCATTAGTTTCAAAAATTTTTCCAATTTCATTCTTAATTTATTCATTGATCCACTGGTAATTCAGTAGCATATTGTTTAATTTCTATGTCTTCACATAGTTTCCAAAATGTCTTTTCTTATGGATTTCTAGTTTTATTTAATTGCAGTCAGAGAAGATACTTGATATAACTTCAATTCTTTTTTGAACTTTTAAAGACTTGTTTTGTGGCCTAATATATAGATATATATGGTTTATCCTTGGGAATAATTCATGTGCTGAGAAGAAGAATGTGTATCTGCACCCACTGGATGCAATGTTTTCTAAATATCTATTAAGTCCACATAATCTATAGTACAGATTAAGTCTGATTCTTCTTTGTTGATTCTCTGTCTGACTGCCCAATGCTGAAAGTGGAGTGTTAAAGTATCCGGCTATTATTGTATTGAACTTATTTTTCTCTTTCTCTCTAATAATATTTGCTTTCTACATCTTAGTGCCTGGTTTTTGATGTATATATTTTTACAATTGTTATATCCTCTTGCTGATTTTACTTCTTTATCATTATGTAATGATATTTTTAACTCTTTTTATTATTTTTCTTTTAAAATACATTGTTTTTGATATAAGTACAGCAACTCCTGAACAGTTTTCCCTTTATTTTCAGACTATGTGTTTCTTTATAGGTGAAGTGTGTTTCTTATAGGGAACAGATCATTTGTTTATCTTTTTAATGTAATCCATTCAGCGACTCTGTGTTTTTTTAATTGACAAGTTCTGTCCATTTACATTCAATGTTATTATTGATAAGGAACAACTTCCTCCTACCATTTTGTTGCTTTCCAGTTACTAGGTGTTCTTTTCTTCCTTTTATGTTTTTTCCTACCTTACTTTTAGTGAAGGTGATTTATTCTGACGGCACGATTTAATTCCTTGCGTTTTAATTTATGTGTATCTGTTGTATGTTTTTTTTTTTTAATTTGAGATTAACATGAGACTTGCAAATAATCTTTTAATTTTCTGGTCCATATTTTTTTAAAATTATACTTTATGTTTTGTGATACATGTGCTGAATGTTACAGAGGTATACATGTGCCATGGTGCTTTGCTGTGCCCATTATCCTGTCATCTAGCATTAGGTATTTCTCTTAATACCATCCCTCCCCTTGCCACCAACCACTCAAGAGGCCTAGTGTGTGATGTTCCCTTACCTGTGTCCATGTGTTCTCATTGTTTAACTACCACTTATGAGTGAGAACATGTGGTGTTTTGATTTCTGTTCCTGTGTTAGTTTGCTGAGAATGATGGTTTCCAGCTTCATCCATGTCCCTGCAAAAGACATGAACTCATTCTTTTTTACAGCTGCATAGTATTCCATGGTGTATATGTGCCACATTTTCTTTAACCAGTCTATCATTGATGGGCAATTGGGTTGGTTCCAAGTTTTTGCAGTTGTGAATAGTGCTGCAATAAACATATGTGTACATATGTCTTTATAGTAGAATGACTTATAATCATTTGGGCATATACCCAGTAACGGGGTTGCTAGGTCAAATGGTATTTCTGGTTCTAGGTTCTAGATCCTTGAGGAATAGCCACACTGTCTTCCACAATGGTTGAACTAATTTACATTCCCACCAACAATGTAAAAGCTAAGCTATTTCTCCACATTCTCTCCAGCATCTGCTGTTTCCTGACTTTTTAAGGACTGCCATTCTAACTTGTATGAGATAATATCTTATTGTGGTTTTGATTTGCATTTCTCTAACGACCAGTGATAATGAGCTTTTTTTCATATGTTTGTTGGACACATAAATGTCTTCTTTTGAGAAGTGTCTGTTCATATCTTTTGCCCACTTTTTGATGGGTTGTATGTTTTTTTTCTTGTAAATTTGTTTAAGTTCCTCGTAGATTCTGGATATTAGACCTTTGTCAGATGGATAGATTGCAAAATTTTTCTCCCATGCTGTAGGTTGCCTCTTCACTCTGATGATAGTTTATTTTGGTGAACAGAAGCTTGTTAGTTGAATTAGAACCAATTTCTCAATTTTGGTCTTTGTTGCTACTGCTTTTGTTGTTTTACTCATGAAATCTTTGCACATGCCTATGTCCTGAATGGTATTGCCTGAGTTTTCTTCTACAATTTTTATAGTTTCAGGTCTTACATTTAAGTCTTTAATTAATCTTAAGTTAATTTTTGTATAAGGTGTAAGGAAATTGTCCAGTTTCAGTTTCCTGCATATGACTAGTCAGTTTTCCCAACACCATTAATTAAATTGAGAATCCTTTCCCCATTGCTTGTTTTTGTCAGGTTTGTCAAAGAGCAGATGATTGTAGATGTGTGGCTTTATTTCTGAGGCCTCTGTTCTATTCCATTGGTCTTTACACCTGTTTTGGTACTAGAACCATGCTGCTTTGGTTACTGTAGCCTTGTAGTATAGTTTGAAGTCAGGTAGTGTGATGCCTCCAACTTTGCTCTTATTGCTTAGGATTGTCTTGGCTATACAAACTCTTTTTTGGATCCATATGAAATTAGTAGTTTTTATAATTCTGTGGAGAATGTCAGTGTTAGTTTGATGGGAATATCATTGAATCTATAAATTACTTTGGGCAGTAAGATTTTTACGATGTTGATTTTTACAATATTGATTTTTCCTATCCATGAGCATGGAATGTTTTTTCGTTTGTTTGTATCCTCTCCTATTTCCTTGAGCAGAGGTTTGCAGTTCTCCTTGAAGAGGTCCTTCACATCTCTCATAAGTTGTATTCCTAGGTATTTTATTCTCTTTGTAGCAGTTGTGAATGGGAGTTCACTAATGATTTGGCTCTCTGTTTTTCTGTTTTTGGTGTATAGGAATGCTTGTAAAATTTCTGCACATTGATTTTGCATCCTGAGACTCTGCCGATGTTAATTATCAGCTTAAGGAGTTTTTGGAATGAGACAATGGGGTTTTCTAAATACACAATCATGTCATCTGCAAACAGAGATAATTTGACTTCTTCTCTTTCTATTTGAATATTCTTTATTTCTTTTTCTCTTGCCTGAATGCCCTGGCCAGAACTTTCTTTTTTTTTTTTTTTTTTTTTTTT
>PVKP010029439.1:0-28923 GCA_004027715.1 Plecturocebus donacophilus
TCGAAATTGTGCCACTAAATTTTTAAAAAAAAATTTTTTTTAAAGCAGACTGAGACAAGCTGGGGAGTCAGAGGATGAGGGCAAAGGTCATCCTAAGGGTAGGGGGCCAGGAGGAGGCTGGGTCAGGTTCGAGCCAGCTTGTGGTTCAGTTTGCCCAGGGCCCACTACTGGACAGTTTATATTGGACCAAATGGTACAACAACCAGAGCTTGGGCCATGGCTCCCACTCCTTCATCTACTATGAGAACCTGCTGCTGGGGGTTCCGAGGCTGCGGCAGCTGAAGGTCCGCAATGACTCCTGTTTGGTGCATGAAGACTTCCGGGAGGACATTCTGAGCTGCTATGATGTCTACTCTCCAGACAAAGAAGAACAACTCCCCTTTGGGCCCCTCAATGGCACAGCGTGAGTGAGCCTGTCCTACTAATATCACAGGGCTTGCCCTTCTAAAGTTGACAACATTCCAAGGTGTGGGAACCACTTCCACTGAGGCTTAAAGAGCCCTGAGAACACTTTAGGGGACTTCAGGGGCCATCTCCCTGAGTTCCAGCTGTGACTGTTTAGGGATCTTGGTCTGCGACACTCAGGAACAGAGGAGGTAGGTTAGCAAACACAACCATAGCCTCTGGTCTTGTTCCTACATAAGGTCATAGTCACACTTGTCCTACCTTGCATGTGGTCCTTCCAGGGAAAGCTTCCTTTCTTGCCTAGAAGTTGGTTAGGGGTATAGAGAATGGGTGAAATTGAAGAGCTCAGCCCTTGAGATTGATGCGTGGAGCAGCAAGGGGTCAAAGATGGATGACGAATTAGGGAAGAGGGGGAAAAGGATGGACAGGACAGGACAGAAAGGGGAGGAAATAAGCACTCAGGATAGACAGTTTAGTGGATAGAATGGAGAAACATGAGGTAAAGGAGCCTGAGGTGCAATTACAGAGCCAGAAGGATCTTTAAGTTCTGGTCCAGGTGCTTCTCTCAGGGGGATTATTCAGGTTGGCCCAAAAGTGGGGCTTAGCTTTGTCATTCAAATTGTTGAGTGACATAGTGAAAAATCAGATTTACATTTGAGTTTCAGTTCTGTCATTTATAGCTGGATTATCTCGGAAATCTCTTTCACAGTTTCCTTTTTTGCAAAATGTGGATAATATTCACCCTCTCTTCTCAAATGGTTGTTAGTATCAAACAGAATAGCAGACAATACATTTGGAAATCAGGTCAGTCAGGGATCAGACTGAGTTAATGGGTTACACACACACACACACACACACACACACACACAACATGTAAACCTGTAAAGCCCAGACAATGATAAAGCATTGTCATTGCCATGGGAGATGAACTTTTGGGCTGGCTCAGCCGGCATTTTCTGTGGCAGGTGGACATACCACTCGCAGGATGAGTTGGGGGGCTCCTCCCACTGGGGCAGGCTCACAAGCTACAGCGGAGGTGGCTACTACCTGGACCTTCCAGGATCCCGACAGGCCAGTGCAGAGGCTCTCCGGGATCTTCAGGAGGGGCTGTGGCTGGACAGGGGCACTCGGGTGGTGTTCATCGACTTCTCAGTCTACAATGCCAACATCAATCTTTTCTGTGTTCTGAGGTGAGCCCCCTTTCCCTACTTCATCCCTCTGTCCATGGCTCCTGGTTCCAATCTCTCGTGCATAAGACCCTTGCCTAAACTCATACCCTGTGATGGGGGTGGAGAGGAGAGGAAGTGGGAGGAGTTGTCCCAGCCCAGGCTCCACTAGACATCTCTCTCTCCCCCGATAGGCTGGTGGTGGAGTTTCCAGCTACAGGAGGTGCCATCCCATCCTGGCAAATCCGCACGGTCAAGCTGATCCGCTATGTCAGCAACTGGGACTTCTTTATCGTTGGCTGTGAGGTCATCTTCTGTGTCTTCATCTTCTACTATGTTGTGGAAGAGATCCTGGAGCTCCACATTCACCGGCTTCGCTACCTCAGAAGCATCTGGAACATCCTGGACCTAGTGGTCATCTTGGTGAGGGACAGATATCTAGGACTTGGGACATTCTGGGAGGAGGCGGAGGATCCACTCTGACAGGGCTTCCAAGCTCTTCCTTTCAGAGCTCTAAGCCCTCCTTCTGACTTTCAGTCCAGTCATCGCTTAGCAGCTCCCTAAGTGAAAGGGAGATATTCCCCTCTCTCGGCCCTTGGGAACCCTGTCTTTCACAACTCTTCTCCTCCTGACCTGTCATCTGAGCCCTGCTCTTTTTTAAAAAAATGTACTGGCCGGGCACAGTGGCTCGTGCCCATAATCCCAGCACTTTGGGAGACTGAGGCGGGCAGATCACCAGAGGTTGCGAGTTTAAGACCAGCCTGACCAACATGGAGAAACCTGGTCTCTACTAAAAATACAAAATTAGCCAGGCATGGTGGTACATACCTGTAATCCCAGCTACTCGGGAGGCTTAGGCAGGAGAATCACGCCATTACACTCCAGCCAGGACAACAAGAGCGAAACTCCATCTCAAAAAAAAAAGTACTGTATTCTGTTCCTCTCTTCTCTTTTTTTTCTTTATGACCTGTTCTGTGGAAAGATCTGCCTTTTATTTTCTCTTCAAATATTCTGCTCCTTCATCTTCATCTCCCTCCTATTAACAGGACCAAAGCTGGAAGTGGTGGGAGTGGAAGGAAATGACTGGTTCCAGTTCCCTATGGCCCTTTACAATCTATATATTAATATTTACCACTAGCCCCAAAGCCTTCTCTCGGACTTTAGAACACTTAGGATGCTCCCCAGTCATCCTACCCAGTTCCATTTGAACCTGAGACAGTGAACAACTCAGCAGGGAAGGCTTTTTTCCCACCTGTCTTACTTACCCTGGCTGTCCTTTGGGACTTTATCTTGGAACTTCCCTTGAGATCCCCTTGCCTTCTCTGACACCCCCATCACCCCTGTGTGACAGCTCTCCATTGTGGCTGTGGGCTTCCACATATTCCGAACCCTCGAGGTGAATCGGCTGATGGGAAAGCTCCTGCAGCAGCCAAACATGTATGCGGACTTTGAGTTCCTCGCCTTCTGGCAGACACAGTACAACAACATGAATGCTGTCAACCTCTTCTTCGCCTGGATCAAGGTACCTGGGACTCCCCGCACCCAGCTTTGCTTCAAGGTGCTAATTCTCCCTTTTTTTCCTTTTTCTTCTTCTTCTTTTTTTTTATTTGAGGAATCTTTCCCAGGCTGGAGTGTACAGTGGCGTGATCTCAGCTTACTGCAACCTCCACCTCCTGGGTTCAAGTGATTCTCCTGCCTCAGCCTCCTGAGTAGCTGGGACTACAGGTGCTCAACACTATGCCCAGCTAATTTTTGTATTTTTAGTAGAGATGGGGTTTTACCATGTTGGCCAGGCTGCTCTCAAACTCCTGACCTCGAGTGATCTGCCCACCTCAGCCTCTCAAAGTGCTGGGATTACAGGCATGAGCCACTGAAACTGTCTTTATTTTTTGAGAGGAGGTCTCACTCACCATGACTGAAGTAAAATGCCACGATCTCAGCTCACTGCAACCTCTGCCTCCTAGGTTCAAGCAATTCTCCTGCCTCAGCCTCCTGGGTAGCTGGAATCGCAGGCATGCACCACCACACCTGGCTAATCTTTTGTATTTTTAGTAGAGCTGGGTTTTCACCATGTTGGCCAGGCTGGTCTTGAACTCCTGACTTCAAGCAATCTACCCACCTCAGCCTCCCAAAGTACTGGGATTATAGGAGTGAGCCACTGTGCCCGGCCTTTTTTTTTCTTTTTGTGACGGAGTCTCACTCTGTTGCCCAGACTGGAGTGCAGTGATGTAAGCTCAGCTCACTGCAACCTCCTCTTCCCGGGTTCAAGTGATTCTCATGCCTCAGCCTCCCAAGTAGCTGGAATTACAGGTGCGTGCCACCACACTCGGCTAATTTTTGCAACATTCTCCCTTTTTCGATATGTTTCTCATTTTCTTTGTCTGGCTTGGCAACTCCTGTGGCCTCCATAGGACCTTGGCATGGACTTTTCAATGCTTTTCCCTTTTCCTTCTTCATCCCTTGGTTCAACATGGCCCTTCCAGATATTCAAGTACATCAGCTTCAACAAAACCATGACCCAGCTCTCCTCCACGCTGGCCCGCTGTGCCAAGGACATCCTAGGCTTTGCCGTCATGTTCTTCATTGTTTTCTTCGCCTATGCCCAACTCGGCTACCTGCTTTTTGGGACCCAAGTGGAAAACTTTAGCACTTTCATCAAGTGCATGTGTGTATCCTGTCCCCTTCACTCCCCGCTGGCCCCTACCCTCCAGCTCCCTGGATGTATGTATCCTTGGAGAAGATGGTACATGCATGTGGGCGTGTCTGCGTTTAAAGTATCTGTGTGAGAGTCTCCAGAAGCCCTGCTGTGTGCTCAAATAATCTACGTGCCCTGCCCTGTCTCCATCAGATTGGGGTGGATGTGTGGTGAGGGGTCTGTCTGTGGTTAGGAAAGTGGGATGGGGATGTTTATTAGGCTCTGGATGAATCCCAGACCTGGTCTCTCAGTTTCACTCAGTTCCGCATAATCCTCGGGGACTTTGACTACAATGCTATCGACAATGCCAACCGCATCCTGGGCCCTGCCTACTTTGTCACCTATGTCTTCTTCGTCTTCTTCGTGCTCCTGGTGAGGTTCTCTCTGAAGGGTGGGGATGTAGAGAGCCTGCAGGGTGGAGTTTTGGTCCCAGTGTGTCCCCCACTCAGGATTGATAAGTTTCTCAAATCAAGGATGGAGAGTGGGTGGGGGCAGATGTCTGGATCTTCTGAGAGCTGGTTACTGTAGTAGAGCCAGCATGGTCAGTTTGCAGGCTTGCAGAACACAAGGGAACCTGCAGATTCCCTCAGTAAAATTAAACCCTCATTCTCCAAGGATGGAAATGGGGAGAAAAGTGCCTCATAAGGAGCATTCGCTGCATCTGGAAGCTTCTATGACTGTCCTCCAAGACTCCCCTTCCTCTGGCTGATTTCTACTGCCGCTACTTGGTAGCTCTCTCTCCCTGCCAACCATGAAAAATCTGGATTTTATTTATTAATTTACTTATTTATTTTAGACAGGGTCTCATTCTGTCACCCAGGCTGGAGTGCAGTGGTGCAATCTTAGCTCACTGCAACCTCTACCTCCCAAGCTCAAACTATCCTCCTACCTCAGCTTCCTGAGTAGATAGGACCACTGGCATGGTCAGGAGCCACTACACTCAGCTAATTTTTGTACGTTTTGAAGACACAGGGTTTTGCTATGTTGCCCAGGCTGATCTTGAACTGGACTCAAGCAATCTGCCTGCCTCAGCCTCCCAAAGATTACAGGTGTAGGCCTCTGTGCCCTGCTCTTGCATTTAATTCTCACTAACAAGGCCAGCAATTTTCTTTATTTATCAATGGATGGGGATACAGATATAGATTGGGGGATAGATGGTAAAGAGAACACAATTGGACTCTTACCCTGAAAAGCTTCTAGTTTCAATGATTGGTGGGCCCTTATACGAAGAAGGTCTGTGGCATATGTTAGGGTATCTCTGTGGTCAGAAAGGTTACTATAGCAACTGAGAATGAGGACACCAGGTTGGTCAGAAAGCATGATCCACCTCTAACAGAACTGTGCTGAAAGGCTGGCCTCTGGGGACCCTGAGAAGCAGGGATTAGTGGGCTTCAGAGCTGGGACTGAGAGCCCTGGCCCCTTTGGAACATGTGTCTTGGACATTAATGGGGTCAGTGGGCTCAATCCTTCCAGTGGATCTGGGGGTGAGGATCCAGGTCCCCACTTTATTCTCCAGAACATGTTCCTGGCTATCATCAATGACACATATTCAGAGGTCAAGGAGGAGCTGGCTGGACAGAAGGATGAGCTACAACTTTCTGACCTCCTGAAACAGGTGACTGCTCAGTCTCCTTGAGCTACACATTTGCATCAGTGCCCCAATCTAAGGCTCTGTGTCCTAGTCTGTTCCTGACTGCTTGAGGTGCCTGTGGCTTTCTGTGCCTTCAGTTTATCCTTGGAAGCCTGGGTGGGGCTGGGGGCCAGGGATGAGTGAGCAGCCTATGAGAACTTGTCTATTTCCTTTCTCTTTCAGGGCTACAACAAGACCCTACTAAGACTGCGTCTGAGGAAGGAGAGGGTTTCAGATGTGCAGAAGGTCCTGCAGGGTGGAGAGCAGGAGATCCAGTTTGAGGATTTCACTAACACCTTAAGGGAGTAAGCAACCACACACCCAACTTCTCTAATACCAGTCTCTAAGTCTTCAACCCTCAACCATTCTTCATTTGCCTATAAGCCTTTGGTCTTAGTTTAGGGGCTTCTGATCTTGACTTTCAGGCTTCTGATCTTTGCCTGTAGGTCTTTGCTCCTGACCTTCAGAACTGTGCCCTTGGTTTAAAGGTCTCTGACCATGGTCTATAACATCCTGGATCTTGTTGAACAACTCTTAGGAACCAATGTAATAATTCCCTAATCATTGAATGCACACTCAACTCCCACAAAACTCTGATTTTGTTCTTTGCTTCCCCACAAACATTTATCTGTTCCTTTAACCATTCATTCCTTGATTCCCAAATATATTAATACACATTGAACAAATACATTGTGAGCACCAGCTGCAGTGCTCACAATATATTTGTTCAATGTGTATTAATATGTTTGTCTATTACTCCGTACCAGGCACTGAGTAATAGACAACATTTTTTTTTTTTTGAGACAGAGTCTTGCTCTGTTGCCCAGGCTAGAGTGCTGTGGTACAATCTTAGCTTGCTGCAACCTCAGCTTCCCGGGGTCAAGCGATTCTCATGCCTCAGCCTCCTGAGTAGCTGGGACTACAGTCATGTGCCACCACGCCCAGCTAATTTTTTATTTTTAGTAGAGATGTGATTTTTCCATGTTGGCCATGGTGGTCTCAAATTCTTGACCTCAAGTGATCTACCCGCCTCAGCCACCCAAAGTGCTGGGATCAGGAGACAACATAATTAAATGAGAAAAGTCTTTGTTTTCTAAGAGCTCATAGACTTGTAAGCCAATAAACTGAATCACAGAATAAGCTCAACAGAAGTGACTAGGAGTAGAGGGTGATCGATTCTATCTCTAAGCTTAAGAGAAGGTTTCTTGGAAGAGGTAATGTCTAAATAGGGTATTGGAGGATGAATAGCTTACAAGTGGCAAAGCAGAGGAGAGTTGTTCCAAGAAGAGATGAAAGCACATACAGAGGCATAGAGGTCTGAAACCAAGCAACACACACAGGAGGAATAAGTAGTTGAGCATTGCTAAGGTATTAAATAAAAGGGTGGGGGTGGGGGTGGTCATAGCAGGAGATGAGGCCAGAGAAACAGGCAAGGGCCACACTGGGAAAGGCCACACTACCACTCTCTCCAAAGAATAGGGTGCCAGAAGGGATTTCAAGAAGGGACATATTTAGACCTGCATATTAGAAAGGTTAATTACTCTAGTTGTGTTATGGAGGATGGATTTCAGGGATAGGGAGTGAAGGGGAAGCTGAAGGATAGCAGATTATTTAGAGGCAAATAGATTTTGCAATAATCCCTGTAGGAGGTCATGAGGCCATGAACTTAGTGAGCAGGAGTCAGGAGAGGAAGAAGAAATAGAACCAAGTGTTTTCTTGGGAGTAAGATTGCTAGACTTTGGAGAACCTTCTTTCCCAGAGTCAAGCAAAAGAGTGAGGAAGTTCATAATTGAGAGGTCACAGCCACAGCTGGGCAGAAATCATTTCATCATCCTGTTCTCCTTAGACTGGGACATGCAGAGCATGAAATCACTGAGCTCACGGCCACCTTCACCAAGTTTGACAGAGATGGGAATCGTATTCTGGATGAGAAGGAACAGGAACAAATGCGACAGGACCTGGAGGAAGAGAGGGTGAGCCGGGCTGATGGGTGGAGAGGCAGTGTAAGGAAATAGGTCACCCTCCCCTTCTCCCTTCCCCCAACACATCTAGAACACAAACCCAACCTGAAAACTCTCCCATAGATAGATGGTAAAGAACTCTCTAGAATAGTAGTTCTCAAACTGCTGCATATTAGAATACCCTGGGGGGCCTTTAAAAGTCTTCATACTCAGGACACATACTCTAGACCAATTAAACCACAATCTCTGGTATGAGGCCCAGACATCAGTACTTTTTAAAACTCCCTAGGTGATTCCAATACATAGCCAAGGTTGAGAACCATGCTCTAAAACACAGGCTTAGGGAAAAATGACCCATTTCCTAAGAATCCCTGATAATTCCCTGGGAGGATTTGCCCTGTCCCGGGAATTTTCAAAGTCGGGTTCCTGGCTGTCCCTACTCTGCCTGCTCCATCCCTATCCAGTGTGGACCAAAAAAAAAGTCAAAGGCAGGGTGACAGCAGCCTAGAAAGTGCCAAGAACGCTGGTAGTGTTCCTCCTCGGCTAAAATGAGTTGGCATCTAGTGAACACCGCATCCATCAAGGCTTCGAGGATCTTGTGTTTTCTTTGAGAGGTGGCTCTCCTCCAGAGGCTGCTTCAGCATCGCCACCCTGACCCTATTGTCCCCAGAGTCTGGGAGGGAAGGGGACTAGCAAGAACTAGAACCCAAGGCTTGGTTCTGAGATCCTGGTAGAGCGGGGTGACAGAACAGGAGCTGATGGCTTCCCAGAGTTATCTCCTCTCCTCTAATGTCTGACTTCCTGAGCAGGTGGCCCTCAACACTGAGATTGAGAACCTGGGCCGATCCATCGTGAGCAGCCCACAAGGCGAGTCCGGCCCAGAGGCCGCCAGAGAAGGAGGCTGGATTTCAGAAGAATTCTACATGTACGTGCCGCCAGGAAGGGCTGGCTCAAGGCTGACAACACTTCTATTATGATAATCCTATTATGATATCCTATCTTGTACTTTTTCCCACAACTTTCCAATTCTCTGTCCTACCCCAGGGAGAACCTCTGCTCCCCTTTAATTCTGCCTGCAACGCTGGGTCTTCTCTTCTTTGTTCCAATCCAGACACATGCCCTTCTGTGAACCCTGCCTCTTTATATGCCCAGCCCCCAGACACAGATTTCTGCTCCATTCGTCTCTCTCAAACCCTACACAGGCTCACAAGGAGAGTTCTGCAGCTGGAGACTGTCCTGGAAGGAGTCGTGTCCCAGGTTGATGATGTAGGCTCCAAGTTGAAAATGCTGGAGAGGAAGGGGTGGCTGGCTCCCTCTCCACGTGTGGTGAGTGGCCCTTCATCTGGTCCTCCTAGATCCTCATCAGCTGAACTCTGTTATCTTTTCCACTCAGTGGATGGGGCAAGAACATTTTTGAAAGCCCTATGTTTTCAGGCTCCTGGGGAAACAAGTTCACAGCTGTCAATTTAGCAGCAGAGATGGGTCATGGAGATAAGGCCTGGAAGTTGCTTGCTCTGGCCTGAGGGCTGCCTTGGACACTGTGAGATGATCTGTGTCAGGCTGTTTGGGCTGCTATAATAAATTATTATAGACTGGGTGGCTTATAGGCAAAAAAAGTTTGTTTCTAACAGTTTGGGAGGCTGGGAAGTCTAAGATCACGGTGCTAGTAGAATTGGTATCTGTTGAGGGCCTACTTCCTGATTCATAGACAGCTGTCTTCTTGCTGTGCCCTTTCATGGTAGAAGGGGTAAGGGAAGTCTATTTTATTTTATTTTTTATTTTTATTTATTTTTTATTTTTTGAGACAGAGTTTTGCTCTTGTTGCTCAGGCTGGAGTATAATGGCGTGATCTCAGTTCACCGCAACCTCTGCCTCACAGATTCAAGCAATTCTCCTGCCTCAGTCTCCTGAGTAGCTGGAATTATAGGCATGCGCCACCAAGCCCAGCTAATTTTGTATTTTCAGTAGAGAGACGGGGTTTCTCCATGTTGGTCAGGCTGGTCTTGAACTGCCAACCTCAGGTGATCCACCTGCCTTGGCCTCCCAAAGTGCTGGGATTACAGGGGTGAGCCACCGTGCCCAGCAGAAGTCTCTTTTATAAGGGCACTAAACCCAGTCATAAGGGCTACATACTCACTATCTAACCACCTCCCAAAGGCCCCACCTCCTAATACTATTATATTGGAGGCTACAATTTCAACAGAGGAGTTTGGGAGAGACACAGTCTATAGCAGTCTGAGTTCTCTGGAATCAGATATAGAGAAAAGAAAAGTGGTACACAAACGATTTCTTCAAATGACTTGCCCCTTTCTTCTTCCAACAGGAGGAACAAGCCCTTTGGAAGCACCTGCAGCCAGCCCCAGCTGTGACTCCAGACCCCTGGGCAGTCCATCCTGGGCAAGAGAGTGGTGAGGGAGGAGGCCTAAAGCATCAGACAGCAGTCTCCTCTCCCTCTGCCTCCCCAGAGGCCCCCTTGCCACATCCTCTGCACTTCTAGGACAACAGGTCCCATCATGGCTGCTGCTGAGCCCCACCCTGCATCTGGCCTTTTGAGCCAATGTTTCTGTGTGTGGTGGGCATCATGCTTAGGCTTGTGACTTAGTGTTTCTATGTGTCGCCACATAGCTCTGTGAAATAACATCTTCTGCTGGTCCTTTTACTCCCTGTACACTTAGCTCTGTGTGTTAAAAAAAAAAAAGGTAATGACAAACAGGATAAAGGGAGGGAGGGTAATGACTCTCCCTAAATACCTGGATAGCCATACTTTGTGAAAAAATGTAGAAAACAAGAAAGTAAGCAATGTCTAGATGTCTTCCTTCTTCTCAGTGAATCTTATCCTTTGTGCATCTCAAGATCTGCTGCTAGCACCTATGGGTTTCTTATTTCCCCCTGTAGAGGTTCCCTATAAAAGAGAAGAAGAAGCCTTAGAGGAGAAGAGACTCCCACATGGTAAGATTCCAGTGTTGCAGAGGAGTTAAGAATGAGGCACTCCCAGAGCAAAGTCTGTGAAGGCTCTTCTGCAGGAGGCTGCCTCCTGGTTCACTGAACCTGGGAACTGAGAGGGCTTTAACCAGATTAAAATGGAGCCTGAAGGGAATCAGGCAAGGAAATGACCTCAGGATTTGGAGATCTTTGAATTAATATGTGGTGGGTTCTGACATTATTCTTCTATAAGACCATGTGGGTTTCCATGGTGGCTATCAATAAAACTCCTTAGGAAAACTAGGACTTTGCATTTGCTTCTGGGATTATAGAGGGAAGTAAGGCCGAAACTGTGGGCCAGCCATGTACCTGGGCTGGAGTAGGTTCATGCTGTCTAGGAGGTATAGGGTAGGGGCAGTGATGTGAAGGAGCTGCGCTACCACAGGAGTCCTGAAATAAGAACTTCTAGCCCAGCGTGGTGGCTCACACTTGTAATCCCAGCACTTTGGGATTACAACTTGAGGCTAGAAGTTGAAGACAAGCCTGGTCAAAATGCTGAAAAATACACTAAAAATACAAATAAAATAGAAATAAAAATACAAATAAAATAAAAATACAAAATGCACTAAAAATACAAATAAATTAGCCAGGCGTGGTGGCACATGCCTGTAATCCCAGCTACTTGGGAGGCTGAGGCACAAGAATCACTTGAACTCAGGAGGTAGAGGTTGCAGTGAGCTGAGCCAAGATTGTGCTACTGTACTCACACCTCAGAGACACAGTGAGACTCTGTTTTTTTTTTTTGTTTGTTTGTTTTTTTTAAAAAAGAACTTCTGACTCACAGGAATGGCTTGAAATAGTGGCTACTGTGGTTGCACCATAGGAAGAGTGGGGACAGGTAACAAGGGAGACTCAGTTCTCAGAGTGGAGAGTCAGGATAGGAGAGCTGGGGATAGTGGGTAACTGGTGTGTGTGTGTGTATGTATGGGGATAGTGGGTAACTGGTGTGTGTGTGTGTACTGGCATGGGGATGGGGTGAGAGGGTGCAGATGGAGGATAACCAGGGATGAGAAACTCCCACACCAAGATTTTGGGTGTCCAGGAGCCTGCCTGAAGCCTGCTGCGTATCTCCCCTCCCTTCTCCTGTGGTCTTTATTCCTCCTCATTTTGCACCTTTCATTCCTTCCCAGTCACTTCTTATCCATCTCTTTCACTCACCCCTGTTCTCCCATCCCATTAACTAATCTGTACACCTAGGAGACTTGTGAAACAGCTTAAATGCAATTAAGATAACCAGAGTGTATCCTCCACCCTAAAAAAGTTACAGTCCAAGCTTTCTTCAAGAAAGGCTGTATCAACTGAAGAGAAGTAGGTGCATGCCTGTAGTTTAAGAAATAGGGAGTTGGTGTTAACCCAGGACATTGGGAAGGGAGAGTATTTAGGACCAGGGATCAATGCCCGAAGGTTTCCCAAAGCCTGGACAAGACAACCTGCAAACGTTTGGATTCCCTGAGCAATCTTTTGATGACTAACTCCAATGCGGAGTGTTGGGGAGGGGGCTACCCGTCTTTAGTGGTTTTGGGACGGGTCGTGAGTGGTACAAAACGAGTGATCCCTCCAGGGTGTGACTGTAGGGATGAGCTCGCCTTCAGCCCCAGACGTCGCGACTGTTGGCAGTGGATCGATTCACAACAGCCTGGCGTAGCTTCAATTTCGGCTCCGGAATCACGCTTTGCTGTGTGTCACACATGAGGCTGGAGTGGACCGCGAGACGCAGGATCGCTGGGCCGGCCGGCCGGGCAGGGCACACCCAGTGCGCATGCGCACAACCCCGGCCCGGAAACAGCGCAGGATCAGCCATGGCGGCGGCAGCCGAGGGCCTCTTGGCTACCCGGCGTGAGGAGCCCGCTCGAGGTACCCGGAATGGAAGTGGAGGAAGCGTCCGGTGGGGGATCTGGGGGTCCGTCTCAGGAGGGCGGGGTTGACTTCACCTGGCAGGAACGGGCTGGTGGAAGGAGTGCACCTGTCTTTTGCGCGCGAGTGTTTGTCCTGTCAGGGCGACTGGGATGGTTTGGCGCGGGTGCCGGGTCTGGACGAGGGAGCTGAGTTGGTATGTCAGGTGGGCAGGGACACAGTGAAGGACTCGAAATTACGGCAGTTGGAGAATGGAGCCCACTTGATGGAATGAAGGCTGGTGGAGGGATGCCGGAACAGGCTGCTTTGGCTGGATTAGCTCCGGGTGTTAGGCGGGACACTTAGTCATTCTCCCTTGGCCCAGACGATGCCGCCGTGGAGACAGCTGAGGAAGCAAAGGAACCTGCTGAAGCTGACATCACTGAGCTGTGCCGGGACATGTTCTCCAAAATGGCCACTTACCTGACGGGGGAACTGACGGGTGAGGCGGGATCTGGGTCGATTCGGATGCGGTTTGCCTCAGGAGGCCTGGGAGATGGCTGGCAGCATCAGTCTGCAGCTCACTTCCCACCCTGCATGCCCTGAGACAGGCCTGTTGGAAGTTTGGGGAGGTTATGAATGGGAGAGAAAGAGAATACAACTCTGCAGGCCTCTGTAACATAGACGAATGAGAAAACAATAACAAAAAAGAATTTATATCCAGCAGCATTAATCAAGAAGTGCTTCCTTGGGGAAAGTGTATTTTGATCAGGGATATGAAGGGAATTATTGGTGGAAAAGGGGGAGATGATACAACTAGTGAATGAGGTTGCATGTGCAAGCAGTGTGTTTGCTGTGCTGTGATCGTGCCATTGCACGCCAACCTGGGTGACAGAGGGAGACTCTGTCCTAAATGAATGAATGAATGAATGAGAAGAGGAACTACTGGTCTCAAGTGTTCCTCCTGCCTCAGCCTCCCAAAGTGCTGAGATTACAGATGTGAGCCACTGCACCCAGCTGTGACTCTCTAATTTATCTGCCTGATAATTTGTTTGTTTATTTTTGAGCAAGAGAAACCAACTAACAAAATTTAGATTTTTGGCTTCTCTTTAATTTCAAAGATTTGGCACTGCTATCCCCACCCCCCAATTCTTTCAAGGCTGTAATTGACTAGAGCTGAGTAGCTGCCTCTTTTAAAAGGACTAGTGATATCTAATTTGTCCTTACCACTTCCTGTTTTCTCCTCTTTACTGAGACTTAGTTTCGTGTGCCATTGATCACTATTCTCTCCTGTTATTAGTAGCAGTACAGAAATGGTTTTCTGTACCAGTGCCTCTATCAAAACTGGTAAATGATGGGCTAAGAGGACTGCATGTTCCAAAAAGTAGGGGGAAGCATATTTCTTCATGGAAGTGGATAATTTTCTTGTGCACTTACTGTGCAAACACTTGGCTCACTTTACTCATTTGTATTATCTTGCTGGCTTCTAGGTGTTTGAATACATGATCCTTGTTTTATTTTATTTTATTATGATGGAATTTTCGCTCTTGTTGCCCAGGCTAGAATGCAGTGGCACAATCTCGGCTCATTGCAACCTCCACCTGTTAGGTTCGAGGAATTCTGCCTCAGCCTCCCAAGTAGCTGGGATTACAGGCACATGCCACCACACCTGGCTAATTTTTTTTGTATTTTTAGTAGAGATGGGTGTAAGGCCGGTTGCCTTGCTGGGAGCCTGGACGCAACCTCCCCCCCCTTTTTCCCTTTCACAAGCCCCGAGCAAGCTCAGACATGCTCAGACATGTTCCCTTCTCCCTTGCACACACAGCCTGGTTTTCTCTTAAAGAGCCCAGTATGCAAACAGGGTGCTGCAACCATAGCTTGCTAACAACCAATAGCAGCTAAGCCCTAACAACCAATAGCAGCTAAGCCTTAACAATCAATAGCAGCCGAGTTTTAACAACCAATAGCAGTCGAGCTTTAACGACCAATAGCAGGCAAGTAATTCCAACCAACAACAAGCCAAGTCCTAGGTCAAGGCTTGTAACTTACCCAGTAGCAGTCTTGCTCTCCCTCAACCAATCGAGCTGTTTCACTCCCTATAAAAACCCCCGGTTTAAAAATAGACTTTCTAAAAATAGCCCAAGTCACTCCCTATAAAATCCCCTGTCTGAGAGACGTCAGTGCGACTTCTCCAGCCCCTCTTGTCCGGACTGCAGAACCTCACCCGAGAGCCTGAATAAATTCCCTTGCATTGGATTATCTTGGTGCTGGCCTCAGTTTCTTCGTTTTATCCTCGGAAACAGACCTCACAATGGGGTTTTGGCACGTTGGCAAGGCTGGTCTCGAACTCCCAACCTCAAGTGATCCGCCCGCCTTGGCCTCCTAAAGTGCTAGGATTACAGGCGTGAGCCGCAATGCCTAGCCATGATGCTTCCTTTAGAGAGACTAATTTGATAGCAGTATAAATATGAGAGTACAGATATGGGGGAGAGAGACCAGAAGCAGACGAGCAATAGTTCAGATGAAAAGTAATGAAGACACCAGGCACTGTGGCTCATGCCTGTAATCTTAGCACTTTGGGAGGCAGGAGGATTCCTTGAGGCCAGTAGTTCAAGACCTACCTGGGCAACATAGCAAGAGTCCATCCTTGCAGTCTTGTCTTTTCCCCTACCATCCAGATATTACATGCACCAAGTAATAAAATAATAATAATAAAAGACAAGAAAAGTAATGAAGATCTGAGGCAGAGCGGTAGTAAAAGGAATGGAAAGGAGAGCATGGGTGCAAGAACATTACAGAAGTGGAATTTGTAGGACTTGTTCAAGTAGATATTGAGGGATGGAAGCAGACCAAGATGTATCTGAGGTTTTAAGCCTGGGTGGTGCCATCAGCCAAAATAGCTGGAAAGAGGAACCATGTTTAGCATGAAAATGTTTTCAGTTTTGGGTTGGCTGTTCATTGACATTACTAGGGAACTCGGGTGACTTGTACATGTGATTCCAGAGCTCAGAGAGTGATCAGAGCAGAAGAAACAGATTTCAGTGTCACTTTCATAGTGGTGTGATTGGAGGCTATGCAGCATGAGATTGCCAAGGAAGACCTTAAAAGTAGGTAAGAGAGCCTAGGCCCTGTTACCCAGGCTGGAGTGCAGTGGTACAGTCTTGGCTCACTGCAACCTCCACCTCCTGGGTTCAAGTGATTCTCCTGCTTCACTTTCCTGTGTAGCTGGGACTACAGGCACATACCACCATGCCCGGCTAATTTTTGTATTTTTAATAGATACGGGGTTTCACCATGTTGGCCAGGATGGTCTCAATCTCCTGACCTTGTGATCTGCCTGCCTCAGCTTCCCAAAGTGCTGGGATTGCAGGTGTGAGCCACCGCACCTGGCCTATATTTCCTCTTAAACTATGTTAGTTGGTTTCTTTCTTTCTTTCTTTTTTTTTTTTGAGATGGTGTCTCTCTCTGTCACCCAGTCTGGAGTGCAGTAGCATGATCTTGGCTCACTGCAACCTCTGCCTCCCGGGTTCAAGCAATTCTCCTGCCTCAGCCTCCCAAGTAGCTGGGACTACAGGTACCTGCCACTGTACCCAGCTAATTTTTTTTTTTTTTTTTAATTTTTAGTAGAGACGGGGTTTCACTCTGTTGAGCCAGGCTGGTCTTGAACTCATCACCTCGTGCTCCACCCGCCTCAGCCTCCCAAAGTGCTGGGATTACTGGAGTAAGCCACCACGCCTGGCCAAATAAATATGCCAGTTTCTAGCACAACCCCGGGAATGCCCATAGGTATGTGCTACCCATGTAAACATCAGTTATGTGTTATAGCTGAGAAAAAGTTGAGAACTGATAGTTAAGGGGGTTTGATAAGAAAGATGGCATAGAAATCTAAGAAGAGCAGTTAGAGGTTAGAAAATCGGTGTAGTACAATGCCATAGCAGCTAAAGGAAATGAGCATTTCCCAGTGAGAAAGAGATCACTAGTGTCGAGACCAGGGAGAGGTTTCGGAGGATAAGAACTGAGCAAATGCCATGGATTTGGTGGTTAGCAGGGCACCGATGACCTTGGAGCATGTAATCTCTGGATAGTAATGGCAAAGACCAGCCTACAAGGATTTATGCAAGTAAATGATAAGAGGAAGTAGTGAGTGTCAGCTATTTTTTTCAAATTGTTTAGCAGTGAAGCTCCTTTGCTTCACTGAGCAAATGATATAGGTATAGCAGAACAGAGGGAGTGCTTTTGATTTGAAGGAAATCTGAATATATTGCTGTATAGAGAGGAAGGTGCCAGGAGAGAGGGAGAATTTGGAAATGCAAGTGAAAGGAGATGATTGAAGAGAGGCCCTGAAGAAGTAGAGGTGTTTTGGATCAAGGGCACAAGAGGAGGGGGTTGTCTCAGGAAGAATAGGAACACTTCTGCCTCTTGGGAAGATATTAAAATCCAGAGAAGTTTAGAAGTAAGGCAGAGAGAAAAACCAACCAACCAAACAAACAAAAAACAAAAAAAGAAGTAAGGCAGAGAGATTGAAGCAGCTTATGTTAATGGACTTGGCCTTTAAGAAAATTGGAGTAGAGGCCATTTGCTTTGAATGAAGTTAGAGAAAGAACTGAGGCTATGAGAAGCAGACAGATGGTTTGGAAATGTCACTGTATAAAATACAATATAGAATCATACATGGTAATGAACAAGTTACTAAGAAGTAGTGAGGTCCTAGCTGATAGAATATATATTGTATGTATATAAATTAAATGTTTTCATGCTGTAGAAGTACCAAGACTATTTCACCTCCCTTTTCTTGAGACATGAGTTTATCATTTTCCTTTGTAACCATGATCCTGAACCTTCTGGATCTTGTTTGGTTTAAATAGTTTGCTGATTCTTGCCTGAATTTCTACTTAGACTTTCAGAGTACATAGGCTGAGTTATAAATATCTCAGATTAAAAGTGGCCCACTCATGTGACACCTCCTAGATCCTGCCTTGAGCTAACATTTAGCCTATACTCCCGCGTTCTAATGATCACATCTTAAAGGCATCACATCTTCTGTTTAATTTTCAAGCCACCAGTGAAGACTATAAGCTCCTGGAAAATATGAATAAACTCACCAGCTTGAAGTATCTTGAAATGAAAGATATTGCTATAAACATTAGTAGGAACTTAAAGGACTTAAACCAGAAATGTAAGTAATAATATTTGTAATGAAGCATGTTTGTATTTGATGTTCTTTTGGCTTGGGGCCATGGAAAAGAGGAGAGAACATGACAGTTATGTCTTCTGGGAGCTTGTTTTCTTAAAATGAATTCCAAATTTAAGATGAATTTCTTCCATTCTGATGATTAGCATGCTTTGATGCTATGATTATTTTTGCTTCTAAATCTTGATTTTATCAGTTTATTCCTGGAAGGGGAGGGGGCCAGATTCTAATGAATTGATTTATAAATCCGTAAAGCCATTACATCTTTGGATTATTCTATAAGCAGAAAACCAAAAACTCTATACTGGAAAACACTAATTTAGAGTAGTCGAGTGTATATTTCCATTGACTTATTGTATTTGTGTTCCTGGTCTCTAGGGTGCTCTTTCTTGGTATGGGAGTACCCAAGAAACAGAATCAGTAATGGAAAGCTTGCTCAAGGAGCAAGAAATGAAAAAGAACGGAAAATTAGTAGATGAGAGACACTGACTAAGTCTGGGACACAGTCGTGCCTGATCAACTAGCTACTGTCTTCTAAAGCACCTGCCCTGCTAGTGGTCAGAATCATGTCACTCCACCTAATCTGTCTTAGTATAGATGGAGAGTCACTAGCATTATTACTTTTCCACTCTTTTCCTATATTCCTTGTTGATAGAACCATATAAACATGAGGTTTTTCTTTGTTTTTAAAGATGCTGGACTGCAGCCTTATCTGGATCAGATCAATGTCATTGAAGAGCAGGTAGCAGCTCTTGAGCAGGCAGCTTACAAGTTGGATGCATATTCAAAAAAACTGGGTAACCATTTTATTTCTGTTTTGATGTAATAAAGAGTACCTCTTGCCAGCATGTCCTTAATAAACATAATAGTTAACATTTATGATGTGCCTACAGTGATCTATTAATCTTCACAAAACCTTAGTAATTTATTATTACATTAATAAAAATAACATTTCCTGATTACTTAATGATATATCAGGCACTGTTCTTAGTGCTTTGCATGTATTAGGTTTTTTATCTTCCCAATAATCTGTGAGGTAAGTGCATTATTTTTATCCCCATTTTGTAGGCAAGGAAACTGGTTTAAGGGGATAAGTAACTTGCTTAAGGACACAAAGCTAGTACATTGGAAGAGCCATATTTCTAAGCAGGTCTGTTTGCTTACAAAGCTCAAGTTTTTATTTTTGGTTGAGAAGGCAGGAGCACCTTTAATAATGTAGATAGGGGCCGGGCGCAGTGGCTCACTCCTGTAATCTCAGCACTTTGGGAGGCCGAGGTGGGCGGATTACCAGAGGTCAGGAGTTTGAGACCAGCCTGGCCAACATGGAGAAACCCCATTTCTATAAAAAAACAAAAACAAAATAAATTTAAAAAATAATAATAATGTAGATAAATATGTCTTAAACAAATAGTCAGTTGAGGGTTTTCTTGAAGGAACACTTTTCCTCTGAGGAAGAAACTAGTATTTTTAGTGCTAGTGGCTTGCTAACTGGCTCTGGCTCTTATACACATGGTTAAAAGTAACGAGTTTAGTGGGTTTTTGTTGTTGTTTTGTTTTGTTTTTTATAAGAGATGAGGTCTTGCTGTATCACCCAGGCTAGGGTGCAGTGGTGTGATCATAGCTCACTGTAGCCTTGAATTCCTGGGCTCTAGTGATCCTCCTGCCTCAGCCTTCTGAGTAGCTGGGACTACAGGTGTGCACCATCACATCTAGCTACTTTAAAAATTTTGTTTTTGAAACAAGGCCTTGCTATGTTGCCCAGGCTGGTGTCGAACTCATGTCCTCAAGCAGTCCTCCCACCTCAGCCTCTCAAGTAGCTGGAATCACAGGCCTGAGCTACCACATCTGGCCTGAGTTTGTTTTTGTCCTAGATAACATTTACAGATTATTTTAGTTTCATCTTTTAGCAAGGGGGGATAGACTACTTTAATAGAGTAGTTTGTAGTAGGCTGGGATTTGATATGGGTGGTGATTAACCATCAGTTTCATTGTCTACAATTACATTTGGCCAATGATTACTGTGAACCTTACTGCATAGAAGGCAGGGGTAACCTTACCATGTAGAAGATATCTTAGTTCACAGTAACCATTTGTGACAGAGTCCCTTTTTCTGTTAAAATTGTGAAACCAGGTGCTTTCATGGTTGTAACAGAAAAACGGATTGTCACAGTAAGAGGCTTATTTGATGGCCTTTTAAATTTCTGTATCTTTCAAAATTGCTTTCCTGGAGAAAGGTGTAAGGATAAGAACATAAAAGGGGAAACATACATTTATACTTCCTAAGGATTCCAGTCTGGTTCCAGAGGGCACCTGGAACAGTGCTGAGAGAAGCAGTTTTTATTAAGGCTCCTGATAGGTCAAGTGACAGATCTGCCTTATCCTGGTGGAGCTGTCTAAGCAGGTGCTGTTGACAGGGTTAGGACTTGTAAATCTGTGTTACGTTCTCAATTCTGGGTGTCTGTGCTTGACTTCTTCCAAGTTTTACAGATCAATGATCTGTATATTTGGACAGATGATGAGATTGAAGCTAATAGATTTTTAGCAATATTATAGGTATTTTTTAACTTGATGGGAAATGCTAACTAAAAACTGTCTTTGTAAGAGCCAGTTTTAAAAGATGTAACTCTCTCTCATCCCTCACAGAAGCCAAGTACAAGAAGCTGGAGAAGCGATGAGAAACTTATTTTTATGGGATAGAGTCTTTTTTTTTTAACATGGAAGAATGTTTTATAAAACCTGAATCCTGAGGCTGATGAATTGTCAAAACTCCTCAAAAGGAAACTATGCTGGTCATCCCGGGAACATCTCAACGTTGGAGTAAACTGGAGGACTGTGGCTATTCATGAACCTTCTTTGAGGCAGTATCCCTCAGAATCTCACACTTAAAACTCCTTACCTTTTACTTGAATGCTTTGTCATATTCAGGACAGAGACTCTCTCAAAGTTCAGAATACAGCTGGGCTTGCCAGTAAAATCAAATGAGAGGAACTATTTTCTCTGGTAGTGGATGAATACTACATTATTTTCTTAAGTGGCTGGTTTTTTAGTTACTATGTAAATGGTTGTTTTTTTTTTTTTTCTGTTAATGATGCTAAGGGTGTTATAAATAAGATTCTAAATTTAAAAAGGAAAAGAAAACAAACTTGGTTCTTTGCAGTTTATCACCTTGTGAATGTCAGTAACTTACTTTTCATAATATTGCAAATAACATAAAATCTTAAAATAACTCCAAGCTGAGTCTTCTCAGCTTGAGCAGACTCAATCTGAGTCTGCTCAGATTGAGCAGAAATGGTGAAAGGAATATTGATAACTTGGTGTATGTGATGGGCCCCTCTTGTTTATTTTCTATGTGAATCAGATTGACATGTGGCCAGTTTTGGAAATGTGATGAAGACAAAGACTAGATGGGTATGTGTCTTTATGTGTTGGGTGAGGAGGTGAGGATCGCCACTCATAAAGGATTTTATAAAATACCTTCCTACTGTGTGTGTAGTATCGGGGGGTCTTAGGGACCTAATCGACTTCTTTTCACGCTAAAGACATCAGAGAATGGGACATACTGACTGACCAGTCTAAGTTGAAAGGCAGACTTACCCAGAACACAAAGATACACTTAGGTTGATTCCATATTAGCAGCTGGGAAGGTGTCTGAGGTCCCCAATTACATCTCCCAAATAATTTTTTACTTCTCTTTCTGTCATTTCCCCTCTGTTCCAGACCAACATCATTTATCCTCTATTCTTCTGGACTGTTGCTGTGGTCTCTTCTCATCTTAACTGTCCCTCCAAATCACCTTTCACTGCTGCCAGAGCAATCTTAAAAATATAAACTGGCCATGTTACTCCTGCTTAGAATCCTATAGTGACTTATCATGGCCTCTTTGAAAAAGCTGGGCTTTTATTATGCATACAAGTCCCTTTGTTTGTTTGTTTGTTTATAGACAGGGTCTCTTTTCACCAGGCTGTATTGCAGTGGTGTGGTAATAGCTCCCTGCAGCCTTGACTCAACTGATCCTCCTACCTCAGCCTCCTGAATAGCCAGGACTACTTGCACACTCCCTCATGCCTTGCTAATTATTTTTGGTACAGATGGAGCCTCACTATGTTGTCCAGGCTGGTCTTGAACTGACCTCAAGTGATTCTCTTACCACAGCATCCCAAAGTGCTGGGGTTGTAGGCATGAACCACCTTGCCTAGCATAAGACCCCTATTTAAACACTTTTTTAAAAAACTTGTACTATGTACATTATTTTCTCCTATTATAGAAAATAAAAAACAAAACAGAAATTAAACTGTAACTCTCCCATCTCAACACAGAATGAGTCTTACCTCTTCTTCGAACCCTTTTCCTTTTCCATGTATGTATTGATCTATCGTGTGTGTGTGTGTGTGTGTGTGTATGAGAGAGAGAGAGAGAGAGAGACTGCCCAGCCTGGAGTGCACTGGGGTGATCTCAGCTCACTGCAACCTTTGCCTGCCAGGTTCAAGTGATTCTCCTGCCTCAGCCTCCCAAGTAGCTGGGATTACAGGCACCCACCACCAGGCCCTAGTAATTTTTGTATTTTTACTAGAGATGGGGTTTCACCACGTTTGGGTTTGGCTAGGCTGGTCTCAAATTCCTGACCCCAAAGAATCCACCCACCTGGCCTCCCAAAGTGCCGGGATTATAGGCGTGAGCCACCACCCCTGGCCATATTGATCTATTTTTTAAAAGTTTTTATTTCAGTAGCTTTAAACCATTTCTATATCCTGTTATACTGTGTTCAGCTATCTTCAGCCACCTTAAATTCCCATGGATGAGTTTTCATGAACTTTTTATTTTAGAATAGATTTAGATTTATAGGAAAGTTGCAAAGATAATACAGAATTTCATGGATGAGCTTTTTTTGATACATAATAGATGTATTTTCAGAGTATATATGATAATACATGTATATAATATATAAAAAATCAGTTATTGGGATATCCATCACCTTAATATTTATCTTGTCTCTATGCTAGGAACATTACTTAAATTATTCTCTTCTACCTATTTTAAAATGTACAGTAGATTTAATGTTATAGTCACTACTGATCTATCATAGGTCTTATTTATTCTACATTTGTGTCCACTAATCAAACTCTTCATCCTCCCATCCTCACTACCTTTCCTGGCCTCTGGTAACGACCAATCCACCCCCATCTCCATAAGATCCAGTTTTTTAGCATCCACATGTGAGTGAGAACATGTAATATTTGTCTTTTCTGTGCTTGGCTTAGTTCAGTCAACACAGTGACCTCCAGTTTCATCCATGTTGCTGAGAATAACAGGATTTCATTCCTTTTATGGCTGAATGGTACTCCATTGTGTATGCATACACCACATTTTCTTTACCCATTCATCTACTGATGGGCACTTAGGTTGATTCCATATTTTGGCTATTGTGAATAGTGCTACAATAAACATGAGAGTGCATATATCTCTTTGATACATTGATTTCCTTTCTTTTGGATATATACCCAGTAGTGGAATTTGCTGGATCATATTGTAGTTCTATTTTAGTGTTTGGAGGAGACTTCATACAATTTTCCATAGTGGCTGTACTAATTTACATTCCTACCAACTGTGTACGAGAATTCTTTCTCTGCATCCTTGCCAGCATCTGTTAATTCCTGTCTTTTTGACAGGAAATCTTAACTGGGATGATATCTTACTGTGGTTTTGATGTGCATTTCTCTGATGAGCATTTTTTCTTATAGCTGTTGGCCATTTGTATGGCTTAAGAAATGTCTATTTTAATCCTTTGTCCCCTCTTTTTTTTTTTTTTTTAAGAGATGAGTTCTCATTATGTTGCACATGCTGGAATCACACCGGGCTCAAACAGTCCTGTTGGGGCTGGGCGTAGGGGCTGAGGCTTGTAATCCCAGCACTTTGGAAGGCTGAGGCAGGTGGATCACCTGAGGCCAGGAGTTCGAGGCCAGCCTGGCCAACATAGCGAAACCCTATCTTTACTAAAAATACAAAAAAATAGCCAGGCATGGTGGTGAGCACCTGTAATCTAGCTACTTGGGAGGCTGAGGCAGGAGAATCGCTTGAACCCTGGAAGTAGAGGTTGCAGTGAGCTGAGACCGTGCCTCTGTATTCCAATCTGGGTAACAGACAGACTCCATTCCCCAACCCCTGCCCCCCAAAAAGTCCTCCTGCATAGCTGGGACTACAGGCAAGCACCACCACATGTGACATTTGCCCATTTAAAAATATAATTATTTATGATATTTTTGCTATTGAGTTGTTTGAGCTCCTTATTTTATTTATTCCGGTTATTAATCCCTTGTCAGATAGATACTTTCCAAATATTTTCTTCCATTCTGTGGGTTGTCTCTTTACTTTGTTGATTATTTCCTTTGCTGTGCAGAAGCTTTTTAGTTTGATATAATCCTATTAGTCTATTTTTGCTTTTGTTGCATGTGCTTTTGAAGTCTTATACAAAAAATTTTTGCCCAGATCATTGTCTTGGAAGAAACTGTCCTTCCCTCATTGTATGTTCTTGGCACCTCATTGTATGTTCTATGTACTTTTGGTGCTAACATAAAATGAGTTGGCTGTAAATGCAGGGATTTATATGCAAGTTTTCTATTCTGTTCCATCAGTCTATGTGTCTATTTTTATGTCAGTACCATGCTGATTGGGTTACTATTGCTTTGTAGTAGATTTTGAGGTTGGGTAGTGTGATGCCTTCAGCTTTGTGCTTTTTGTTCAGGATTGCTTTGGCTCTTTGGGGTCTTTTGTGGTTCCATATAGATTTTATAATTTTTTTCCTATTTCTATTTCTGTAGAGCAGCGGTTCCTAACCTTTTTGGCACCAGGGACCGCTTTTGTGGAAAACAATTTTTCCATAGTGGGGGGGGTGGGGCGGGATTTTAATGGACCTTATTTATTGAAAACATTATTTCTTGCCTTTCTCAAATTGAAGACTGCAAAAAATAAAAGCGGTGCTTTATCGAGTTGTCATTAACCTCGAGAGCAGTGGTGCTGCCTCTCCACGCTCCGGAAACGGTGGAAACTGTGGCTGGCACATGCCACATCTATCCCACCTTGCTTTACAAAACAGTCCTGAAGCTTAGTCAAATAAAACAATAGTATATGACATTTACATTAGAAAAAAGAGAGCTGACTGTAGGAATCGGGGGATGGTTCAGGCGTCAGATTTTTTTTTTTTTTTTTTTTTGAGACTGTCTCGTTCTGCTGTCGGGCTGGAGTGCAGTGGCGCGATCTCGGCTTACTGCAACCTCTGCCTCCAGGGTTCAAGCAATTCTCCTGCCTCAGACTACCGAGTAGCTGGGACTACAGGCGCGCGCCACCACACGCAGCTAATTATTGTATCTTAGTAGACATGGGGTTTCACCATGTGGGCCAGGATGGTCTCTATCTCTTGACCAAGTGACCCGTCCGCCTCGGCCTCCCAAAGTGCTGGGATTACAGGTGTGAGCCACCGCACCCAGCATTTATTTTTTATTTTTTTATTTTGAGATGAAGTCTTGCTCTGTTGCCCAGGCTGGAGTGCAGTGGGGTGATCTAGGCTTATTGCAACCTCTGCCTCCCAGGTTCAAGTGATTCTCTTGCCTCAGCCTCTGAGTCGCTGGGATTACAGGAGCGTGCCACCACGCCTGGCTAATTTTTGCATTTGTACTAGAGATGGGGGTTTCACATGTTGGTCAAACTGGTCTCGAACTCCTGACCTCGTGATCTGCCTGCCTTGCCCTCCCAAAGTGCATGAGCCACCGCACCCAGCCTACATCAGATTCTTTGCCCTAGAACCCTCATATGCACAGTTCACAATAAGATTCTGGCCTCTATAAATAATCGAATGCCACCACTGATCTGATAGGAAGCCAGCTCAGGTGGCTATGCTCACTTGCCCAACACTCACTTCCTGCCGTGCATCCTGCTGTGCATCCTGCTTCCTAACAGGCTACAGAAGGATACTGGTCCATAGCCCAGGGTTGGGAGATCCTTGCTGTGGAGAATGCCATTTGTATTTTGATAGGGATTGCATTGAATCTATAAATTGCTTTAGGTAGTGTTGTCATTTTAACAATATTAATTCTTCCAATCCATGAGCATGGAATATCTTTCCCTTTTTTGGTGTGTCCTCTTATAATTGCTTTCATCAGTATTTTATAGTTTTTCTTGTATAGATCTTTCACTTCTTTGGTTAAATTGATTCCTAGGTAGTTTACATTCTTTGTAGCTATTGTAAGTGGGATTGCTTTCTTGATTTCTTTTTCAGATTGTTTGCTGTTGGTTTATATAAATGCTACTGATTTTTGTATGTTGATTTGGTATCCTGCAACTTTTACTGAATTCATTTATTATTTCTAACAGTCTTTTTTGTTCAATCTTTTGGTTTTTCAACACAGATGAGTTTTTATATCTTACTTTTGTATCCTCTTCTTGGAATTATTACATGCTCATGTTTGGCAAACTTCTCTTCTTCAAGATTGAGTCTTGAGTGCCACTCCTGAGCAGTGCTGTATTATCTAAAGAGTAGGGAAAAAATGCATGCTTTTGTGACAGCAAAGCAGAGGCATCAGTGTTTATGAGGCAAGAAACAAACAAACAAAAAAGAGGCCTTGCAGAAGCTGTGGGAAAAGCCAGAACTTTGTAGTTTTGTTTGTTTGTTGAGACAAGGTCTTGGTCTGTCATTCAGGCTGGAGTGCAGTGGCAAGGTAATAGCTCACTGAAGCCTCTGTCTCCTGGGCTCAAGTGATCCTCCCATCTCAGCCTCTAGAGTAGCTGGGAGTATAGGCATGTGCCACCATGCCCAGCTAATTTTTTTTTTTTTAATTTGTAGTAGGGACAAAGGTTTGCTATGTTGCCCATGTTGGTCTTAAACTCCTGGTCTCAAGTGAACCTCTCGCCTCAGCCTCCCAAAGTGCTGGGATTACCGGCATAAGCCAATGTACCTGGCTTGTAGTTCTTCTTTAAACTTACTTTATGTTTTAATTAGTTTTGAATTATTTGTATGCAGTTGATGAGTCTTCCCTTCTCCACAGTCAGCAGGAACTCTCTCATTTCCATTTCATAACATGCTTTTTTCCTACCATTTGGCCTGAGCCCTTCAAAAAATCAATATTATGAAAACTAAAACCAAAGAGGTAAGAGGGCTTTTGTAGATTAAAATAGACTAGAGACAGAACCAAATGCAAGTGTGAAACTTGATTGGATCTTGAATCAAAACAAGCCCCAAATATAAAATCAATTTAGGGGGACAAATGGTGAACTTTAAATTTGGATGTATATTAGATGATATTACTGAATTAATTTTCTTAGATGTATTAATAGTATTATGGTTATGTAGAAGGCTGTCCTAATCTTATGCATACGGCAGTATTCCTGTTGTGTGCACTTAACTTTCAAATGATTAAGTAAGAATAGAAGGGCTTGGGCATTTTGAGAGAAAGGCAGCACAAGCAAATTTGGCAACTTGCTGAGACTTACTAAATCAAGGTAACAGCCATTATTCTTTTAACTTTTTCTTTTCTGTTTTTGTTTGTTTGTTTGTTTTTTGTTTTTTGAGACGGAGTTTCGCTCTTGTCCAGGCTGGAGTGCAATGGCGCGATCTTGACTCACTGCATCCTCTGCCTCCTGGGTTCAAACAATTCTTCTGCCTCAGCTCCCCGAGTAGCTGGGATTACAGGCACGCACCACCAGTTCCGGCTAATTTTTGTATTTTCAGTAGAGACGGGGTTTCACCATGTTGCCCAGGCTGGTCTTGCACTCCTGAACTCAGGTGATCCACCTACCTCGGCCTCCCAAAGTGCTGGAATTACAGGTGTGAGCCACCGCGCCAAGCCTCTTTTAACTTTTTGACAGATTAAAAACTTACAAAAAACGTGGATAGAGGGGATCTGTCTTGCCCACTAGCCCGACATGGTTAGTTTAGGTTAGAACCCGAAATTGTGCTCTGTATTTCCTAGCCGTTCTCTCTTCAAGTGCTCTGAATTTTTTTTTTTTTTAAGTCTTAATTGGAATCCTTTTGGTCACTTCCTCTCTCCCTTCACTCCTCACATTCCCTCTTGATTCTTCCTTGAGGCGCAACCACCTGAGAGAGGCTTCTGTCCCTCGGCGCTCTCCGTAAGTGAACCGTATTGGCTAGAGTGCGCTGACGTCTGATTGTTGCGCGGTCGCACTTTTCCGAGGAGCGCGGATTCGCCGTCCCAATTTTAGGTGGCGGTCACGACCCAGACTATTCGGACAGATGGCACAGAAACCGCTGCGCCTGTGAGTGACCTTGAATGGAAGCCTCTCTCTCTGTGTCTCGTGTGTGTATATGTAGGTGTCGACACGGGCGGAGCCTTTCCCATGACAGGAAGGGAAAAGGAAAAGGCGGAGAGACACGGGGCTGCTGAGGAGCTTCGGTCATGTCTTTGCCTGGCCAGTGCTGAGCTCTTTTCCGTGTCCTTTTCGCCTCTGAGGGAGTTTCTCCTGACGACACTCGTTGGGAGAGGCGGAAGCTCCCAGAGTTACGCCTCCATCTTAGGGGGCAGTCCTGGCCTCTGACACATCCTTTCCCCTTCGTTTCTCCTGACACCATTTGTTCATTCACCAAATACTCTTAATCATCGGGCCCACTGATGGGCCCTGGACAGTGGTGGACAGAGAAGATAGGGATCCTTCACTGGCGCACTTTTTTTGGCGGGAAGGAGGGCTGGGATGGTGGTGAAGAGAGGGCTTCATTCAGCTAGTATTTATTGAAGAACTGCAGTGTGCGGGACACTGTGCTAGATATTGCAACAGATGGAGTTCCTGTCTTAATGGAGCGTATAGTCTAGAGGGACAGGTACTAAGGAATCTAGATAATGGCTGGGCGCAGTGGCTCACTGTAATCCCAGCACTTTCGGAGGCTGAGGCGGTCGGATCACTTGAGGTCAGGAGTTCGAGACCAGCCTGGCCAACATGGTGACACCTCATTTCTACTACTAATAAAACAAATTAGCCAGACGTGGTGACGTGTGCCTGTAATCGCAGCTACTCGGGAGGCTGAGACAGATCAGTCGCTTGAACCCAGAGGCGGTTGC
>PVKP010029440.1:0-29003 GCA_004027715.1 Plecturocebus donacophilus
GAGAGGCTTTCTGATTTTGAGTGTTCTCAGTTTTTTTACGGTGGCTTCTTGGCATCTTTATGGTTTTATCCATCTGTCGTCTTTGTAATTACTCACTTTCAAATTAGGTCTCTGAGTGGACGTCCAGCTTGTTAATTCCCAGCTCCGGAATCTATGTACTTTTCACTGTGCGACTCGCAACGCTAGCTAAGACAGCAGCATTGAAATTCGTGGTGCGTTTCTGCCCGGGGGTCTCCGGTCTGGCTTCTCAGTCCCTTTTTCAATCAGCTGGCTGGACTGCTCTGACTTCCCAGAGCGCCAAACATCATCCAAAAGGAGACTCAGTCCCGTTTACTCCGCACCAAGAGCCGCCGAGCCGAGACGCCGGCAAAAAAGCCACGCCAGCCAAAAGGGTCACGCTGGCGACCCGTGGGGCTCCTCCACTGGGAATGTCCTGGTCCGTGGGCAGCAAAAATGTTTCGGTAAGTGTGGCGTCCACTGGCTCTCTGCGCTTTTACTGGGAGCTGCAATCCTGAGCTGCTAGTGATCGGCCATCTTGGATCTCTCTCCCGAGGAGTAATCTAAGTCATAGTTTTTTAAACTAAATTTCTGGAGCCCTGAAGTCCAATCTCTGGGTTGGAAGATGATCTTCAAGTTTAAATACAGAATCCAATCAAAACAGATCTGTTGGCTAGGCACGGTGGCTCACGCCTGTAATCCCAGCACTTTGGGAGGCCGAGGTGGGTGGATCATCTGAGGTCAGGAGTTCGAGACCAGCCTGACCGACACTGTGAAACCCTGTCTCTACTAAAAATAAAAAATTAGTGGGGTGTGGTGACATGCAACTGTAGTCCCAGCTACTCGAGAGGCTGAGGCAGGAGAATTGCTTGAATCTGGGAGGTTGAGGTTGCAGTGAGCCAAGATTGTGCCACTGCACTCCAGCCTGGGCGACAGAGTGAGACTCCATCTCAAAAAAATAAAAATAAAATAAATAAAATAGAACTGTTTTTGTTCCTTGTCAAGTCTATCTGTAAACACTGCCTTGAAGCCTGCAGTCTGCACACACCAGATTATTTACCAGCTCCAGATTCTAATGTTCTGAGATTTAGAGATAAATATTGGGTTAGTCTGTAATAGTTTTATGCATGAGTCAATTCTTTTCTGAATTCGATGTTAAGATTCCTATTTCCTAAAGGAAAGGAGGTCTTCCGGACTATTACCCTTGGCTAGGCAGAAACAAAGAAATTCGAGTGCTTAGGCCAGCATATGTTGTGTCTGCAGCGTTATGCAAGACCTACCAAAACTCTACCGCGGCGCCATTACTTTAGTCTCTTCCACAACCACACTCTTCCATCCTTCCTTCAATTTCCTGGTGTGCATGGCCAATTCTGCCGAGCAGCTGCCAGGGGTGAATTGATAACGAAATGCAGTCGTACAAGGCTGAGACCCAGAGGCTACAGAAGCCCACAGCTCCATCACATTCCACAAACCACTCTTCAGAATTTCGGATCACAAAGCTGGATAACGGCCAGTCCAGAGCCCGGATCTCCTGCCTCCCAGCCCTGTGTCCCTCTTGGGACGTACACATCCCTTCACAAGGGGACAGCCCTCCCGGGTGACCTGTAGACTAATGGGCCTTCAAGCCCCTAAGTGGTGATTTTCCAGAAACCTAATTTATATGTTAAAGCTGGCTAGTGGGGGATAGTTCTTGAAGGTAGGGTAGGTGGTTAACAGGTTTTCCTTATATTTAATCACCTATCAAATCTTATACCAGAGCACACTCCCCTTATAAAGGGAGGGCTGGCTGATGGCGGTCTAGCTGGCTGGGCTCCCAGGCAGGGAAAGCCGGAAAAATGTCAGGGTCTTGCACACTCCCCCGACTCCTGCGTTTACCAAGATCACCGCGTTTGGAGTGGAGCCCTTCATTTTCTGCTGCAAGGGGTCAGATGACTGGCGGTGTACGTATTTTGTCTTTCCTGGGTGGGCCCGGAGCTAAGAAGGGAAACCCTGGCGGTTAAAGACCAGACTGAGGCTCTGTCACTATGGGAACCGAGGACGCTCGGGTTCACGCCCTTCTATTGGGGCTGAGTTGCTGAGTATACGCAGTTTTCTTCTCATGTTGGTTACGCCCCCCACTGCGTTGCTTGCTCTCTCTCGGGTTCTGCCCTAAAAATGGAGACTGAAGAAATAGATGGTGGTGAATACAACATCCTTTCTCATGAGAAAGTCACCATGTGGTTGGAGAGATTACATTAAATAAAAACAATTTCACTGTTTTTTTTAAACTGTCATTAATAACAGAGGAGTGCAAATCCAGATAGCACCTTCTGAAGGGTAAATAATTTACCAGTGGAATGTGTAGAAATAGTAGATACTGTGGAGCATCAGGATCGGACTTCCAGACTAAAGAATGTGTTCCTCCAGTTGCAGGGAATGTTGCTTGCAGAAAGCCTTCAATCGTTAAGTCCTCTTCTGAGTTGCCTAAGCCAAAGAGTTACTTTCCTGGACAGTTCACATCCAATGATGCATCAGTGACATGGGGTATAAAGCCTTCCCTGATTGCCTCAATCTCGGGCAATTCTGGCAGGCTGTCCCAGCTTCAGAGCTCCATGTGCTGGGCCATGGATTTCACTGAGACTCATGGCAGTTCAACATCTCACTCTGCTCAATTCTGCTTTCTTCCACTCAGTATGTTTTTCTATTGGTGGTGATTTCATGAACAAAAATGAGAAGTTTTATAATGTGAAGCAGCTATTGTTATTTTTAGTAATCCCTTCTTTTTTTAAACAGAAAGTGGTAACTTTGGTCAGTTTTAAGCCCTTGAAAAAAAATTTTTTTTCACTCTGGTTACTAAGGAAAAGTCTGCATTTCAATCATTGTACCCCTATACATATTGTTTTCCTTCTGCTGCTTTCAATAATTTTCCTTTACCTTTGGTTTGGGTGGTTTAATTATGATATGTTTAGGTATGGTTTTCTTTTTTTAGTCTATCTTTGAACCCATTTGGGATTCATTGAGCTTCTTGAATATGTAAACTTTTATGTCTTTCATTAAATTTGAGACATTCTAGCCATTTTTTTCAAATATATTTTTTGTGCACTAATCTCATTTTCTTCTTCTGAGATCCCAATTACATAGAAGTTGAACTTTTCATTTATTTATTTATTTACAGGGTCTCTCTCTCTCTCTCTCTGTTGCCCAGGCTGGAGTATGGTGGTGCCATCAAGGCTCATTTCAGCCTTGAGCTCCTGGGCTCAAGCGATCCTCCTACCTTAGCCTCCTGGGTAGCAGAGAGTACAGGTACACTCTACCATGCTTGGCTAATTTTTTTTTTTATTTTTTAATTTTTGTAGAGACAGGGTCTCACTATGTTGCCCAGGCTGGTCTTGAATTCCTGGGCTCAAGTGATTTTCCCACCTTGTTATCGCAAAGTGCTGGGATTATGGGTGTGAGCTATCATCATGCCTGGTCAACTTGGACTTTGAAAAACATTTTCAAAACTCTGTTCACTGCTTTTCTCTTTTCTTTTTCTTTCTTTCTTCTTTCTTTCTCTTCCTTCCTTTTCCTTCCTTCCTTCCTTCCTCTCTCTCTCTATTTTCTTTCAAAGATAGAGACAGGATCTTGCTACATAGCTGAGGCCGGTGCTGAATTTTTCTAGGCTCAAGTGATCCTCCCACCTCAACCTTCCAAGTTGTTGGGACTACAGGCATGCCACTGTGCCTGGCTTAATTGCTTTTCAATCTTCTTTTCTCGGTGTTTCAGATTGTATAATTTCTGTTGATCTACCTTTAAATTCTCCAACTTCTTCCTCTGTCATCTCCATTCTGCTATTGAGCTAATCCAGTGACTCAGTGTATTAGTCCATACTCATGCTACTGATAAAGACATACCTAAGACTGGGAAGAAAAAGAGGTTTAATTGGACTTACGATTCCACATGGCTGGGGAGGGCTCAGAATCATGGTGGGAGGTGAAAGGCGCTTCTTACATGGTGGCAGCAAGAGAAAATGAAGAAGAAGCAAAAGTGGAATCCCCTGGTAAGCCCATCAGATCTCATGAGACTTACTCGGTATCACAAGAATAGCATGCATGATTCAATTACCTCCCCAGGGTCCCTCACATAATACGTGGGAATTCTGGGAGACACAATTCAAGTTGAGATTTGGGTGGGAACACAGGCAAACCATATCACTCAGTTTTATATTAATTTTTTTTATTTTTCAATTCTAAAATTTCTATTTGGGCCTTTTTCATCTGTGAAGAATTTCTGATTTTCCATTCATTTCAAGAGCATTCACCTTTACCTTGTGGAAGATGGTTATATGGCTGCTTTAAAGTCTTATATGACAATTCCAGTGCTTGATTTTTTTTTTTTTTTTTTGTGGTTGGCACAGAGAAAGGTAAGAACTTTTTAGAAAAGTCAAATTTGTGTGACTCTATTTGTAAGTATAGCTTGAAAATGATGATGATAGTCATCATATGAGAAATTTATAACTGTGTAGTGCTCCATAGTTGGTAAGTACTTACACATATAAAATCTTATTTGACCCTGACAAATGCCTTATCAGGAAAACAGAAGAAAGGTTATATTATTCATTTTCAGTTTAAGCAGTTGAGACTCAGGAGCCTAAGTCCTTTGCCAGACTATATAGCCAGTAGTAATAAAGTTAGCCTTGGACTGAAGTTAGGGCATAGACTCAGGGAACCTCAGGATGGGAGAAACTAGATGAAAAAGCTAATAGAGACCATAGCATTGACTGGCCATGGTGAAGATCAGGGTTCCGAAAGCTGAGGGTCACAGTGGACCTGGGTCAGGACATAGATTTAAAAATACAATTAAGCTCCGAGGTTTAGTATTCCAGGCATGGGAACAGGCAATGCAGAACAAAGAACTAAGAATGGCACCGCAGCACAAGTGGGAACCACAGCAGCAGGAGAGGACAATACAGATCTACTAAAGACCTCTAGGACAGAGACTTTCAAGGTACTTTTTGCCAGCGGTAAGACTGAAGCTAATATCTAGAATTCAATTACAAAATCGCACTTTGGTTCTTTCATGCTAATTTGAGGTTGAACACAGAACTCTAGAGCACAGACACAATCAATATCTGTGTGTGTTGGGGCTTCCTAAGACTAGCTCCAGTTTTGATGATTTACCAGAAGGGCACACATGACTTAGCATAGAGTCATAATCATGGCTAAGATTTACCGCAATGAAAAGACACAAGGCAAAATGAGCAAAGGTAAAAGGCACATGAGGCAAAGTCCAAAGGACCACAGGCACAAGTTTCCAAGAGTTCTTTCCCAGTGGAGTTGCACAAGACATATTTACTTCCTATAGCAAAAAGTGTGACAACGTGTGATATGTTGTTTATCGTGGTGTCACTAGAGACTGTCCCCAAGGCTTCTACTGGGAGCTGGTCATATAGGCATTCCCTGTCTACCATGTGCCATGATTCCAGATACCCAGATGGAAAGCAGTTGTTCAGCATAAACCATATTGTCCACACAGTATAGGCACAGTGGCCCACCTTTATCATTTAGGGAAAGTGTTTTATTTTTTTAGAGGCAGGGTCTTGCTCTGTCACCCAGGCTGGAGTGTAGGGGTTTGATCAGAACTCACTGCAGCCTTAAATTCCCAGACTCAAGCAATCCTCCTGCCTCAGCCTCACAGTAGCTAGGACTACAGGTGTGTGCTTTTTTTTTTGAGACAGAGTTTGAGTCTGTTGCCCAGGCTGGAGTGCAGAGGGACAATCTTGGCTTACTGCAACCTCTGCCTCCCTGGTTCAAGCGATTATCCTGCCTCAGCCTCCTGTATAGCTGGGATTTCAGGTGCATGCCACCACGCCCAGCTAATTTTGTATTTTTAGTAGAGACAGGGTTTCACCATGTTGGTTAGGCTGGTGTTGAACTCCTGACCTCATGATCCGCCCACCTTGGCCTCCCAAAGTGCTGGGATTACTAACATGAGCCACCACACCTGGTCCACATCTGGCTAATTTAGAAAATATTTTTGTAGAGACAGAGTCTTGCTATGTTGTCTAGAATAGATTTGAACTTCTGACCTCAAGCGATCCTCCTGCCTCAGCCTCCCAAAGTGGTAAGATTACAAGCATGAGCCAGTGTGCCCAACCAAAGGGAAGTTTTATTTCAGTGTAGGTACCTGTTTACCAGCCAAGTTCCCAGATGTCAGCCAATGGCCAACGTTGCAAGCAGGCTTCTAAGATTAGCAGTCTCAGGCCTGCTTTGTTAGTTCTTTTCTGCACATTGTATCATATACTGATGCATATATTTTTACCAGCATATAAAGGTACAACTGATATGTACCCACTCTTAAGGCTGTTATATTAGTGTTTCCAAATTCTTTTTAATATTCTCACTTTTGTATTCTTTCATTGTTTCTTCTTATATATTAGTTTTTCCTCTCTCATTCTATCTTCTTGAAACCATCCTAATAATAACATGCCAGGTTCTGGGCTGAAGGGCAGTCAAGCATCTATCAGGCTACACATTGGCTCACTTCATTGTAATTGCTTAGTAACCGAAAGTCACGTAGGCCAGAACAGACCATGAACTTCCTCACCGTTCCTATAGATAGCATCTTTAGTGTTAGAAGTCTAAAACGTTCCATTCAAGGTGTTTTTCAGATTCTTCTTTTTTTTCTTTTTTTTTTTTTTTGAGATGGAGTCTCACTCTGTCGCTCAGGCTGGAGTGCAGTGGTGCAGTCTAGGCTCACTGCAACCTCTGCCTCCCAGGTTCAAGCAATTCTCCTGCCTCAGCCTCCTGAGTAGTTGGGACTACAGGCACCTGTCATGACCCCAGGCTAATTTGTGTATTTTTAGTAGAGATGGGGTTTCACCATATTGGCCAGGCTGATCTCAAACTCTTGACCTTGTGATCTGCCCTCCTTGGCTTCCCAAAGTGCTGAGATTACAGGGGTGAGCCATCATACAGGCAAGATTCTGAATTCATTTTAAACAATTTTATTATTATCATTTTTGAGACAGAGTCTTGCTCTGTTGCCCAGGCTGGAGTGCAGTTGTGCAATCTTGTCTCACTGCAACCTCCGCCTCCTGGGTTCAAGTGATTCTTCTGCCTCAGCCTCCTGAGTAGCTGGGACTACAGGCATGTGGCACCATGCCCAGCTAATTTTTGTATTTTTAGTAGAGACAGGGTTTCAGCATGTTGGCCAGGATGGTCTCTATCTCCTGACCTCGTGATCTGCCCTCCTCAGCCTTCCAAAGTGCTGGGATTACAGGAGTGAGCCACCATGCCTGGCCAAAAATTTTATTATTATTATTTTTAGAGACAAGGTGTTGCTCTGTCACTCAGGCTGGAGTACAGTGGCATGATCACAGTTCACTGCATACTCTAAACTCCTGGGCTCAAGTGATCCTCCCATCTCAGCCTCCCAAGTAGCTGGGACTACAGGTGCTTACCACCACATGCAGCTAACTTAATTTTAATTTTTGTAGGAAGAGAGTCTTGGTCTGTTGCCCAGGCTGGTCTTGAACTTCCAGCTTCAAGTGATCCTCTTGCCTTGGCCTCTCAAAGTGCTGGGATTACAGGCATCAGCCACTATGCCTGGCCAGATCCTGAATTCTAGCAGGAGAGCTGATGCTCACCAGTCTGAAGACCCACACAGGAGAACTGACTTAATGAAAGAATGCAGTTTCTTCATCTCCACATCCCATGACTTCACCCTTCATTCTTCAATCAATCAACGATCCCCATATCTTGGCCCACTAACCATCCAAACCCCTTAAAATCCCTAGACCCTAAACTCCTTGAGGAGGTGGATTTGAGGTTTCCTCTAGTCTCCTTGTTTGGCTGCCTTGTGATTAAACCTCTTCTCTGCTGCAATTCTTGGTGTCTTTGTGTATTGACTTAACACACATTGGACACTTCTCCAAAAACTAAAAATAGAACTACCATTTGATCCAGCAGTCTCACTACTGGGCACCTACTCAAAGGAAAAGAAATCATTCTATCAAAAAGACACCTGCACTCACGTTTACTGCAGCACTATTCAAAATAGCAAAGTCTATAGGCAGATTTGTATTACAAATATATGAAGTTTCATATTATAATAGAAAGTTTTATATTATAAATATAATTATGTAACCTATATATTGTACTCAATTATAATTGTTTTTGTTTGTGTCACTATGTCTGTGTTGTAAAGATTACTCTACCAAAACAGGAATAGTAGGTAGAAAGTGTATGCAGATAATTTTGTCTAACAATTTTGTCTTTCATTTTTGTCCAACAAATGCACTGTTTACCTTTTGCCACTGTACTGTCTGCCTCAGAGGGCTGACCTCTGTGGACTGTTTCATGAGCAGCCCTTGACTTCTGGCTTACAGCTGGTTCAGTCACTGGGGAGGATCCGCAGGAGACCTAGAGACTGGAAGGTGAATGAGGGAGGGCGGTTAGCATCCCAGATCTTTCCCCATCAATTCTCTATGGGTTACCAAGTGCTCTAGCAAATTTTGCACCTCCTCTCAGATGGCCCTCTCACATACAGCTGTTCTAAATAGGTTTCCTTAAACTTTGCCTTTAAGGCTAGATGTAGTAATAGCTCCCTGGTCTTGCAAACTCTAGGGAACCTACTATTGCTTGCTGCTTTCCCTAAATACTATCTACACATTTTGCTGGAATTCTGAATATGTATATATACACCTTTTTCTTCGAATGGATTAACTCATGCTTTCAAGTATTATAAATCTCCGATTACTAAATATTGGAGAAATTTCCTACTGTAAAGCTCCTACATTGATTATCTATATTGTTTAAATAAGAGGCCAATGCTCTAATTTCCAGTTACCTCTGAGCCTCTCTAGCATACAGCTCACATTATAGGTGGTCAGAATTTAAGGTAACTTTTGTTCATTGTTTGGGTTGACATTTCATCATCCCATAAGTAGAAACATTTCAACAAAAGTGTGAAGTGTTGTGATATCTGCATCCTAACTTCAAATGATTTGGAACAAAATTTTTAAAGAAAATGAAAATACAAAAATCCAAAAGGTATTAATCCATATATAGAGATAAACAAATGAGGAAAATATTAGTTGGTAAATCTTGGTGTTGTATGTAGTAGCACTGTTCCATTTTTCTGCAAGTTTGAAGTCTTTCAAGTAAAATATTGAATGGAAATATTGCTGAGAAGAAATTTTTGACTAGCCTGATTTTTCTAATGTGCATGTCATTTTCTCTTTCTTGCCTTGAAACTGGCACAAATATCTTTTTATTCTTGAAGTTCATTATGTCAATTAAATTGTGTTTCTGTGTTAAGAATCTTACATTAAAATTTCTCAGAGCATGGCATTTTTTTCCAGATGGTCCATAAGTGTGGTGCAGCTGTGAATTTACCTAATACTTTTTCAAAGTCAGAATTATTAAAGATCTAGAAAGAACAAAAAATATTCAAATCAAGCATGACTATTTGAGAGTCATTAAAAGTCTGTGAAAAGAGGGGATGTCTGGGAGTGCAGCTGGGAGGCAGCATCGTGATGTCACAGATGAAACACAAGGACTGGAGCCAGGGAAACTGACTCTTCTGTTCAAATTCTGACTTCACCATTTACCAGATGTGGAATCTTGATCTGATAATTCAACATTTCTGAGCCTCAGTTTCCCCATCTGTAATATGGGATGAATCTCTGTCTTATAAGATTGATGTGAGGCTTAGAGACAAGGAATGTAGACACTTAGTCCACAATAAGTAGACTCATTAAGTGGAGCTCAATAAGTAAGTAATCAGTCATTATTTTTAGTACATTAAGGGCTGGGTTACTGGAACCTTACAAATGCTTTCAGCCATTGTCAGGAGGAAACCACACATGTGCACTCAAGCAAGGACACCACACAGAGATACTGTGTTAAGCAGTTAGGCAAAAATAGAGTCAACTAATCATAGCAAGCCACCACTCCTCCCCCTACATTACCTGAATGGCAAGAACACTAGAGAAACATAAATTTTTTGCTGCAGGTGTTTTTCACACTTTTCACACTTAAGTGCATGTCATTATTCTAGAAGAACAAGTACCAACAAAATTTGCTTGTTCATTTAAGGCAGTTCTTGCTGCACCTTTGTAAAATATCTGTTCCCACAGGTGGCTTTATTTCTTCATAAGTTTATTCATTTTACTGTTCTAGTCTCAATACTAAAATTGTGTGTACATTGCAATTTTTAAAAGACAAGCTAAATTCTCTGCCTCATTTTCGAAATGAGCCCATTTAATAAGTTTCCTGCAGTTTCTGAGGTAATTGCCTTCTTTCTCTTCACCTGGGTCTGATTATATAACAAGAATAGATCCCATAATGAGAGACTTTATGCAAACATTAGATATCATAATTCCTTTGAAGAAATTAATTTCCCTCAAGATTAAGTAAATTGGATGCAACAACACTTGATGTTTCAGTTAATTAATTAGAAAATACTTTTATATACAAACCTGAGTACAGCATTGTTTTTAGTGATGTGAAAGATATTTTCATGAAGGCAGAATAAAAGAGTACTCAGAAAAAGAGCACTAGCAGGCAAGGCACAGTGGCTCATGCCTGTAATTCCAGCACTTTGGGAGGCCGAGGCAGGCATATCACCTCAGGTCAGGAGTTCGAGACCAGCCTGGCCAACATGGTGAAACACCTTCTCCACTAAAAATACAAAAAAACTAGCTGGGCACAAGTGGTGGGTGCCTATAATTCTAGCTACTCAGGAGGCTGAGGCAGGAGAATCACTTGAACCCAGGAGGTGGAGGTTGCAGTGAGCCAAGATCGTGCCACTGCACTCTAGCCTGGGCAATAGAATGAGACTCTGTCTCAAAAAAACAAAAACAAAAAACAAACAAAAAATCCTACATGGGTCAAAATAGTATGGTAATGACACCAGGCTAGACATATAGATTAATGGAATAAAATTGAGAGTCGAGAAATAAACCCATACATCTAGGGTCAATTGATTTTTGACAATAGTGCTAAAATCACTTGAAATCTGAAGTTTCATCTGGGAAGACAAATTGCTGGGCATGACTCTTATGGCTTAGGCCTGAATCGCCTAGTTGCTTCTTCACTTATGTCTGGTCCCTGTGCTATAATGACACAGTAAAGTGTATGCTGTCAATGACAAGAGTTACACCTGGCCTCTCAGTGTAGATTGGACTATGTCACAGCATGGTGGCCTTAGAGTAGTCACAGTTTTACATGGTGGCTCAGGGCTACCATGTGTTTATGTGCAAGCAAGTCAAAAGTTGCATAGCCTCTTATGAACTAGCACTGGAAGTCACATAACATCACTTCTACCATACTCAGTGGTCAAAACAGAAACTCATCAAGATTCAAAGTGAAGAGAAACAGACTACCCTCTTGATGGGAAGAAAGTCAAAGAGTCTGGGGCCATGTTTTAAAACTACCAGAATGAAATTTTCAGCCATCACTTTGCAAACAGAAAGAAATTGAAGTTATCCACTTAAAACATTAATAATTCTGAGATTTCTGAAAGCAAGAAGGAAAAGTATGTATTGCACAAAAAGGACATATTACAGAATGAAATTGCCATGGAACTGGACAAAAATAAAGGAATCACGATCATGGGATCTCAGTAGAGGCAGATGAAAAAAATTAAAAAATTATAAATCAAGATCAGAGGAAATATATTGAGGATATTAACATTTTTAAGGAAAAGGATTTTGATTTTCAAAAGATAAAACTGAGTAAAGAAATATTAGCCAAAACAATATTCAGTATAATGGACTGCTTTATGTAGTAATACCTGAGAAGGCAACATTGAACTCAATAAATGAAAAACAAAGCAAAGAGAATTTGAATGCTATGGCTGGGATATGTTATAATTTGTTTGGCCCTGCCAAATCTCTTGTTGAAATTTGATCCCCAGTTTTGGAGATGGGGCCTGGGGACAGATCCCTCATGAATGGCTTGGTGCCTTTCTCGTAGGAGCGAGTTCTCACGTTTAGTTCACATCGAATTGGTTGTTGAGAAGAACCTGGTACTTCCTCCTCTCTCTCTCAATTCCTTTCCCACTATGTGATCTGCACACACCAGCTCCCCTTCCTCTTCCACCATGAGTGAAAGCAGCCTGAGTTCCTTGGCAGAAGCAGATACTGGTGCCATGCTTTTTGTATAGGCTGCAGAACTGTGAGCCATATAAACCTCCTTCCTATATAAATTATGGAGTCTCAGGTATTCCTTAATAGCAACATAAACAGAATAAGACATTGAATCATAAGGTTCCAGAATTTCCATTTGTCCAAACTAAGATATAACCATAATATTCTTTCTTAATAATTTTGAAAACTAAATGTCAAAGTAGTAAGCTACACAATGAGCTTTATCACACTAAAGTTTCCCTCTGTAAAATAGATTGGTTAGACTTCCTATGAAAGAATGTCAAAAGAAAGAAAGTGAATACATGTAGCAACATGAACACACAAAATGAATATGATAAGAAACTTTAAAGAAATGATCACTCAAACTACAAAGTAAAAATATGTTTTGTTTTGTTTTTTTGAGACAGAGTCTTGCTTTGTTACCCAAGCTGGAGCGCAGTGGCGCCATATCAGCTCACTGCAACCTCTGCCTCCCGGGTTCAAGCAATTCTCTGCCTCAGCCTCCTAAGTAGCTGTGATTACAGGCACCTGCCACCACGCCCAGCTAATCTTTGTATTTTCACCATCTTGGCCAGGCTGGTCTTGAACTCCTGACCTCATTCGTGATCCACCCACCTCAGCCTCCCAAAATGCCACCGAGCCCAGCCCAAATATGTTGTTTTCAAATAATGTGGTAATATGCACAAGAAGATTATGAAAACACAATGACTAATATAAAAGATAAATTGTGTAAGTATGCACAACAAAGCAAGCTGAGAGTGAAAACCAAACATGCTGGTAGAGAGAAATAACTAGTTACTCAAAGAATAGCAGCACTTGAAAGAAAAAAATAGGTAAGTATGAAGTTGGCAAAGCAGAAAGAGGAATTATAGTGTGACAACTCTGAGAAGATCTTGCTGCTACTATAAAAAAACAATCTGCATTGGAGGCCTTCCTGGAGGTTACATACCTTTATCACATAAATTCAGAAAAAAAGGCTAAAGATATGAAGGAGATAACAGGTCAAATCATATGTCAATTGGAAATAGTGCAAGATGGATAACCACTGGTGATATGATATGCTGAGAAGGCACAGTAGCAGCAGATGCAAAAGTGTGAAACTGAAAATGCCAGGTTTTCTAGGGCATACCAACCTGAATGTGCACAGTCTCATCTAACCTCAGAAGCTAAGGAGGATTGGGCCCGGTTAGAACTTGGATGGGAAAACGCCAGTTAAAATCTGTACTAAACAAAATTAAGCAGGAAAATCAAAATCAAATAGCTTAAAAAAATCTGTTAGAACAAGTTTGTCTGATAAAGCAAAAGAGAAATTAAATAAATGTATTATATTAAATAATCAGGAATATTATGTGGATCAAGAAAAAAAAATAATACATTTTTCATTATTTCCTCAATGGACTTCTAGGAGCACCCTCCATGCGTAGAGATCTTGGAGTACATGTTATGTAGTATTTGGCTGACTTGACTGATCACAGAGTGGGAATATATTGACTGAAAGCGGGGAAATATCCCCTTGATGAAGAAGTGGATTCAGTAAGGAGAGAGGAGAATCTAAGGGGACAAATTCCTGTATAAAATCAGAATGGTGATCATCCAAAGGGGATAGATTTGCCTTCCAGAGGAGAATGAGTCCCTCGTGGTAGGGCACTTGGGGGAATAGGTACTTCCAGGTTTGTCTCTGGAAGTCTCAAGAGGTTAGCTCCTAATGGCCTCTATTTTACCCTTTAGTAGAAGGCTGAGGAACCTGCTGAATATGAATGAGAATCTTTTTATAACTTGAGACTATTTGGTTTAGGTGGACTGTATTTTGAATCTATCATGTAGAAGGTCAAAATCTCATTATAGTATGCAAATCAACATTGGAAGTTAATGAGAGATTCAGCATTCTAGGTTCATATATAACTGTCAACTCTGGCTCAACTCAGTAAAGCAGGGCTGGAGTGGCAAGGTGGCACAGAAGTGTGGTTTAGCTACATTACCTGAGTTAGAGTTGAGATGTGGCCAAAACGCATCAGAATTCACTGGAGCAGCAAGTCCTCAACTTTTTGGCACCAGGCACCAGTTTTGTGGAAGACATTTTCTCCACAGACTCGGGGGCAGGAGAGGACGGTTTAGGGATGATTCAGGTTTGTTATAACTATTGCGCACTTTTCTTCTATTATTATATTGTAATATATAATATAATGAAATAATTATACAACCCACCATAATGTAGAGTCAGTAGGAGCCCTGACCTTATTTTCTTGCAACTAGACAGTCCCATCTGGGAGTAATGGGAGACAGTGACAAATCATCAGGCATTAGATTCTCATAAGGAGCCTGCAACCTAGATCCTTCACTTGTACAGTTCACAATAGGCTTTACACTCCTTTGAGAATCTAATGCCACCGCTGATCTAACAGGTGGTGGAGCTCAGGCAGTAATGTGGGTGATGGGGAGTGGCTGTAAATACAGATGAAGCTTTGCTTGCTCGCCCTCCACTCAAGTCCTGCTGTGCAGCCTGGTTCCTAACAGGCCACAGATGGTACTATGGAAATAAAAGAAGCCCTGATTTGTAGAATATCACATTCTCCCTTGGTTAATTATACCCACCTTGGCAAATTTAAAGCTCCCAACCTGATGTAACTGTAAGAGTGGAATTGGAAGAGATGCACAGTAGTACAGCATTATAGAGCACTTCCACCATAGACACAACTGACAAAATAACATCAAGAGCACAAATAATTTTTAAAATGTAGTATAATAAATTAGAAAGGATGAGCTTTTAGTATTACCTTTAGGATTTTAAAAAACATCTATGTTGAAATATAATTCACATGACATAAAATTCACCCATTTAAAAGTAAAACAATTCAGGGATTATAGTATGTTCATAGAGTTGTGTAACCATCACTACCATCAGTTTTAGAACATTTTAGTCATCTTATGCAGCAACATTATATAAATTTACAGTCACTCTCCATTTACCCCCAAGTGCCCGCCTCCTTGGCTCTGGGCAACCATTGATTACTGCCTGTTGCACAGAGTTACCCTTTGTGGAGATTTCACAAAGTCTATTGTGACTTGCTTCTTAGCATATTGTTTCCAAGATTCATCCATGTCATGGCATGTATCTAGCCTTACCCATTTTGTTGTATTGGCATACTTGTTGAAAATCATAAATGTAAAGATTATTTCTGGATTCTCACTTCTATTGTGCTGATCCATATGTCTGTCCTTATGCCAGTACTGTGTAGTTTTGATTACTATGTTACTTCATTCCTTCTTTTTCCTAAGTAATATTCTGTTGTATGGATATACATTTAAATGATCCAAACATGAGTTGGTGGACATTTGGGTGGTTTCACTTTTTGGCTGTTATGAATAATGCCATGAACATTCATGTAAATATTGTTATGTAAACATATATTTTCATTTCTCTTAGGTGTATATATCCTGTGGAGTAGAATTGTTGAGTCATATGTTAACTCTGTGTTTAACCTTTTGAGGAACTGCTAAAATGTTTTCCAAAGTGACTGCACCAGTTTCCAATCTACCAGCAATCGATGAGGGTTTCCACTTCTCCACATCTTCACCAACATTTGTCAGTTTTTAAGATTATAGCTATCCTAGTGGGAATAAAGTGGTATCTCACTGTGGTTCTTATTTGCATTTTCCTGACAACTAACGATGTTGAGCAACTTTTCATGTGCTTACCAACCACGTTTATCTTTTCTTTAGAGAAATATCTATTCAAATCTTTTGCCTTAAAAAAATTGAGTTGTCTATTGTTGAGTTCAGTTATTAGAACTTTTTTTTTTTTTATTTTTACTGGATATAAATTCCATATATATATATATACATACATACATTTATGAGAAAAATATATATAGCATATGTAAGAAAATATATATACCTAGTTTGCAAATATTTTCTTTTATGTTCTGCATTTTCTTTTTTCTTTATTGATGTTGTCCTTTGAAACACAAAAGTTTTAAATTTTGTTAAACTTCAGTTTTTCTATGCATTATTTTGTCACTTGTGTATTTGGTGGCTTATCTAAGAAACCACTGCCTGATCCAAGTCAGAAAAACATATATTTCTTACACTTAGGTTGATGTTCCCATTTGAGTTTTGTATATGGTGTGAGGTAGGGGTCCAACTTGATTCTTTTGCATATAGATATCTAGTTGTCCCAGCATATTTGTTGAAAAGACTTTTCTTTCTTGAGTATTGCTCTTTTTCCTTCCCAAAGCCACCATTACAGACAATGCAGTACTTCATTATTCACTGCATTAATAATAATTTAACACATGAACCAGTTGTTGCAGGTGATTAGCAACTATATGGGCTAGTGGTGTGGGGGTAAGAAGAATTCACTAAGACAGTTGTAGGTAAAGAAAAGCAGACTTATTAGAGAAAGTATAAAAATATGTTGCAAGAGTGCAACAAGCAGATCAGCAAGAGAGAAGTTGAATGTAAGGAGACAAAATGCTAGGAATTTTATAGGGTGGTGCTGGTGCTGTGTGCCAAAGGGGGTTTTGTGCAGTACTGATAACAGCAAGGTTGTATCGAACTAACTTGCATTTTTCTATCAGCTGAGGGTTTGGTGACAGCTGGGCACAGGATAATTGTGAGTTATTTGTGCATGAGGGCTATGTTGCTCTGGACCAGGAAGAAAGGCAGACTTATAACTTATCTGCTTTCTCTTTTTGCTTTCCCTTGGTCCTACCAGCCTGACTCCTTTTCTCTAATTAGGAAAAATTATAAATGACTCCATATTTACCCTGTCTCAACCCCCTGACAGAGCGACAACGACAAGTCTTTGGCATGTGAGTGAGGGTCTTATCTTTCAACTGCTTCCTGCTGATCAGAGGTGTAGAACTGGCCTTACCTAGGATTGTTGTCAGGAGGTTACATGGACCTAAATCCCTAAGTTAAGAGTTAAATTGGGCAGGGTGGCTGTGGGACCATGGGGGAACAGCATTCGCACCCTAAATTTTGTCCTGCTGCATCCAAAGGAGAGTCATCGAGTTCTCTTAGTGGCTGATTCCCTTGCTATGGTAAGATTTTGGTATGAAATTGTTGTATCCTAGAAGACACGTATTGCATTAACAATATATGGTACAAATAAACAAACTAACATGAGTATTATTATAGATGGGAGAAGTGGATTAACCCATGGCCAAACCCAGCTGGAGAAGATTTGAAATCGTTGTGTCAAAAAAGAATTTTTGAAGAACTCCTTTTTGAAGGCCCTCTAAAATCTTGATGTTCTTTTTGATCTTTTTTAAACTTTCTTCTACCTGACCTGAGGTATCGACATAAAAGCAACACGTTTCATTTAATTGTATAGAGGTGTCCCCTGCCTCAGTAGTAAGCACATTCAAAGTGGGTTCGTTCTGCAAGACAACCCTTGCCAATGAATTTAGGGCCTGTTGTTGGGCCTTGATGGCTGTGACTGTAGCTTCCCAAAACTGCTGTACTAGAATGGTGAGATAATGAATACAGCACTTAAGTACGAGTACATCTGCAAACCAGAATATTGCATGGGCTACAGAATGTCCTAGACCATTCCTCTCTATGGTGGGATTGTCGGTGGTGAGCATGCCAAGTGATAAGATGTTGATTAAGTTACACTTCTGTTTCCTTTCTTCTGATGGCCTTTGGAGGGCCCATATTATAAAGGATCCTAAATTTGGAACTTGGCCAGAGGTTATGAAGTCTGAATAGTTATATATTTGAACTCCAGATATTGCTGCAACTATAGTGCAAGTACCTCTCCATTTAATAGGCAAGTTTAGAAACATTTTGGATTTGCATAAAAAGAAGAACCCAGTTGTTTTTAATGAAACTCCTGAGGAGGGACCTTGTAACCAGGCATAGATATGGTTAGTTTTGGTTCCAGTATAATTTGCATAAATAGAGGGATCTCATGGTCCCCAAGGATCAAATATGAATGGATGGTGACCCAAAAAGTAGCCATCCATGCATAAGGGGATGTGATATGGTATGGCTCTGTGTTCCTACCTAAATATCATGGCAAATTGTAATCCCCAGTGCTGGAGGAAGGGCCTGGTGGGAGATGATTGAATCAAAGAGGTAGACACCTCCTTTGCTGTTCTTGTGATACTGAGTTCTCATGAGTGCTAGTTGTTTAAAAGTGTGTGACACTTCCCCCTTCTCTCTCTTCCTCCTATCAGGCATGTAAGACGTGCCTGATTCACCTTCGCATTCCGCTATAAGTTTCCTGAGGCACCCCCAGTCATGCTTCCTGTACAGCCCACAGAACTGTGAGTCATTTAAACCTCTTTTCTTTATAAATTACCCAATCTCAGGTAGTTCTTTATAGTAATGCAAGAATGGACTAATACAGGGGGTAAAATTTTGACTTACTGTGTTATGTGAATGTGGGGCCTGACAGGTAAGATTTTTAAATATTAATGAGATAAGGAAAAAATCAAGAAAAAACTATAGACATAACAGTGAGGTTGAGAAGTTGTCCAGTCCCGATCCTTATTCCCATATAGTCCATCCCAGTTGCTGAACTGTTTGTAGGCATAAAGGAATCATTATAAATTTTGCTGGCACTAATTTTTTGTTTCCCCATCATAGGAAAAACTGTAGGGATGCACACTGAACTCATCAGGGTCTAATTATATGACTCCTGTTCCCAGTTTGTTTAATTACAATTGAGGGTGAAATTGCAATGAGCTTGTTAAAGTGCCTAGAAAAGGGCCGGATCCCTCAGATTTTCTGATGCAAAGATGAGCTTTACAGGCCCTCTCTGGTGCCATTCCAATCTGCTCTGTCGCAGTGGATGATTGCCATGAGGGACTGATTGGCCTAGGTTCTTCTCCTAATCCTGTATTTTTGGTGCATATGTAAATGGTGTAGTTGAATCCATAGTACCAGGCTTGTGTGTTAATAATTTCTTCTATAGATAGCAGGACTGCTAGGAGTATAATGTTATCCTCGAGGGCCTGTCTGCATGGGCATATCCAGCAGTTAGTGCTGTGTGTTATGTTAGCAACCTGAAATATTACTGGGTAGAGTGGGTGCCTGGGTGCAGCCATGGAGGCAATAGTTAGCCATGATAGAATAAAAGCAGAGCCACATTTAAAGAAAACGACAATATATAGTAAACTCAGGGAGACAGGAGAGAAGGGCTGTAAAGAGTATAAGAAAAACAATTAACCAAACAGTACCTCAGCACACTGATGTGATGTGGGGGTAAATGATATTACTAGGACAAATATAAAAAAATTTCATCTGGGTAGTAGTCTTGGAGTTCCCCAACAAATATCAATCATTTACCTCTCTTATAAAAGCATCAGTATTAAGAGGGTGAAGCTTCTCAAGAGAGGCAGGTGAATAATTACTGAGATTCTGTAGTATTAGGTTGGTGCAAAAGTAATTGTGGCTTTTGCCATTAATTTTAATAGAACTGAACAAAAAGTCAGCTTTAAGGATAAGGTCTAAAAGAGTTATTGGATTTATCTTTATTAACTTTAAGGAAGGTTAAAAATTTTGTTTGGTTTAACAAAATCTCTTTTACCTTTTTAACTTGTTTTTAAAGGAGTTTTTAATGTTTACATTCTAGTTTGACCATAAATGATGAGTCTTATCTCACTACCAGCTGCTTAATAACAGCAGATTTAAAGCAGGCAGAGAAAAAGAGAGGAAGACAAAGAGCTTTAGAAGATTCTACTTATGTCTATAGCATGGGTTAAACATTTGAGCTCTGAATTTTTCTTGTAATTTGGCTATCAGTTTAAAATGTGCACAAAAATGGATCATAATATGTAATCAGCTGTAGTTTTAAACGGAACAACAAAATTAGAAGACAGGATGTTAGAAACTGTTTTTTACTTTTTTTTTTTTTAATATAGAGATGGGTTTCACTATCAACATAGTGAAACCCAGGCCGGTCTCAAACTCGTGGGCTCAAGCAGTACACCTACCTCAGTCTCCCAAAATGCTGGGATTACAGGGATGAGCCACCATGCCCAGCCTGTTTTCCCCTTATAAGTCTGAGCCCCTGTATTGAACAGAAGAAGAGAAAAAGAAAGTAATGCAGAGGAAAAGATTTAAGCTTTACGGGAGGGCTTGTGAGCCTTCCAGCCACTGCTTGGTGTGGCGCCAGCATCCCTGCCATCCTTATTTATCTCATGTCATGGAAAACCTTAGCACCCCAGAACTATGCAGTGTGGAACGAATTCCTTTCACCTCTGCAAGCCACCAGTTAAGGTGAGCTGTTTACAGCTGGAGCGGAGAGCTCCTTCAGCTTAAGGCCATCAGGTGTTGACATTTTGTCCTGGGGGCCCTTTGGCTCTCAGGGCAGTCCTATTTCTAGTGGCCAAGCTTGTAGCAGAGGGGGCAAGCCATGCAGGGCTTTTTCCATTTATTTTATTGGGGCAGTTTGCTTTTCAGTGGTCTGGCCTTCTGTGCCGATGGCAGTAACCTGGAAGAGTGTTCTTAGGGAAACCTGGAAGGGGCTGGGGCTTGTAAAGCAGCCAACAGTTGAGTCTGTGTTTTGTCTTCTCTGCATTTTTTTTTTTTAGTCCTGTTCTATTCTTAAGAAGACTGAGGAGGATCATTTGAAGATTTTCTGCATAAGGGTTATACTGTAATAAATAAGAAAAACAGACATTTCTTTTTGAGAATCTGAGGTTAAATTTCTCTTAATGTTTTAGGATACAACCCAGAGGTGAATCTGAAGGAATAGATGGGGTTTGTCACATGATGGGACTGGAAAATCAGCCTCTCAGGGCTAACTGAGCCACACTTCCACTTGGGGCTTCCCGTCAATAAAAAGGTTCCACTCAGTTCTGCTGAGAGACTCAGGTGCACTTTCTAAAGGGGTGTTTCACCCATTAGAAAAGACCTCTCAGCTATCTGTAGGCTTTATGCTGGGTGATCCGCCCAGGTACGAGGAAAAAGGGTAAAGGAAGAGCCCTGTCTGGTGCTGGCCCAGGAGAGGGGGTGGGTAAAGGAAGACTCACTGTTCTGAGGCTGTTTGAGACTACTTGATTTAGCAAATTCCAGAACAGGATGGCTCCACAGGAGAATTCAGAGTGAGAAAGAGAGGGTCTGTGTCACCTAAAACATGTATGAATTTCCTCTGAAGGAGCTTCCACTGTCAGTAATGTCACATGTAGGGATTAGGGACTTTTGACCAGAAAAGAAAGGAGAATCTTTTTCCCTTCTGGGCAAGGCAGCCAGCCCTGTTCACCCTTTGGCCTTCAGGCAACACCGAAGAGTGGCCCTGCCAGTTATTATTAATTGCCAGAGGGATACTAGAAGCCAGATGCTCGGAGACTGTAAAGAGAAAATAAACTGAGGTCCCTCACCTGAAAGGGCAGTGGTGGTCAGATACTTCCACACAGACACTTACAATCCACCTAGCATAGCTCTAACCAGAGACCTACCATTGTCTCTGCAAGTTGGGAAAGAAGAAGAGAGAGAGAGAGGAGAGGGTTCCCCATAAAGAAAGAGTTCCCTGTATGGGCCACCAAAATGTCACAGATGATTAGCGACTATCTGAGGCCAGTGGCATGGGGCTAAGAAGAATTTACCAAAACAGCTGTAGGTAAAGAAAAGTGGATATATTGGAGAAAGTATGAAAATATGTTGTAAGGGTTGCAATGGGCAGATTAGCAAGAGAGGAGCTGATGGCAAGGAAACAAAGTCTTGCTGGGGATTTTATAGGATGGTACTTGTGCTGTTTGCTGAAGAAGGCTTTGTGCAGTATTAATAATGCCAAGACTGCAGTGAGCTAACTTGCATTTTTCTATTAGTAGAGGATCTGGTGATAGCTGGGCACAGGAAGACTGTGAATTATTTGCACAGGAGGCCATGTGTCCTGGACCACGAAAAAGGCAGACTTACAGCTTATCTGCTTTCTCTTTGCGCTTTCCCTTGGTCCTGCCAGCTCCTTTCCCCTAATTAGGACTCCACCTGAGTTGTTTTCACTTTAGATTAGAAGTTCCTTGAAAACAGCGTTCAGGTTCCTAAGAGGTGAAGGGTAAACCATTCAGGGCTCATTGTATTCACTGTTCTGCCTCCACAGAGCTCTGCACCCAGCAGGGTCTGGATCAATAACTCTAATTGCCTAAGTGTGGATGGAGGAGTCTGGCTTGTTGGAACTGGTCTGCACTAACAAATACATCCAGGTCCTAAGGCCAGTAGTTCATGTGACTTGCCTGGATGTCAACATTCTGCAAGAGAGGCATTTCCCTGGCCTCCTGCCACCACACTCCTTTCATACACCCATCCTTCCCACCCAGCAGCTGTCTTGATTGAGGTGATAACTTTAAAGCAGTAACACAGTCCACCCACCTTCCACAGAAGATGCTTCACGATGTAGAGGGAGAGTTCCAGATATCTTAACTGCACAGCAGCCAGCTCAAGCCCTGATGTGCTGCATCCCAACCAAGTGCCCTTCTGTGACATCCCCCCACCCTCATCCCAGGAGACACTCCAGGGTTTGTCTAGGACAGTGAGAGCCTTTCAAGACCCCAAATTATGGTTCTCCAAATATGGAACTTATAGATTGGTCACGCTGATTGTGATGGATGAGAAAAGGCTTTATCCTTCAAACAACTCCTACCCAGTCACCCTATCCTGTTAAATGGAACCATGACTGTTGAGCTGGGCTGAGCCTAGGGTTCCATGGGTATCCCTAAAGGCACTGTGACTATGAGGACAACGTTGAGAGTGAGACCTTTCAGCTCTTGCTGCACAATACCAAACAGCTGGCTGGACACTTTGGTCCATGAAGGACATGACTGTTTGGTTGCCATGGCAGCCCCATGCAGAGAAGGGTGATCCTCCGAGAGGGAAGGCCCACCGGAAATGGGCCTCATCACCATGGGAACCAAAGAGCCCAGAACCTGCCATTTTGTCTCATCCGAATAGCCCATCCTGGACTGTCCCGGGAAGCCCCACAACCCGAATGGCCCTCAGCGGAGCCCTGCAGTCCTTCATCGTCGCGGGAAAAGCCAAGTTGGCTGGTGGAGGCGCCCACGGCCAAGCCGCTCTCACTGAGGAAGAATTCGACCCTCCGCCTTCATGTCTGGGGCTAGGGATGGTAGAGCTGGGTCTTGCAGGCCCACGTCTGGGGGGCAGGCGGGACGAGGAGCGCCCCCAAGTGGCCATGCGGTGTCCTCATGGAAGACAGGCAGGGCGTCAAGGGCTTTGGGGACCTTGATACAATCTGGAGCACAAGGCTGAGAAACCGCAACGCAGACCAGCTGGAGGCTGCAGTTCAGCCAGGAGCCAGAAGGTGGAGCCCCTGGGTGCTCCCGAGGCCACCTGGAGCATCTGAGGACACTTCTGGTCCTTGAAGAACATGACCGTTTGGTTGTGTCTGGACCAAAGTCACAAGGACACACCTTGTGACTACAATAGTCCCCATAGTCCCCACTGTCCTGTGGGCCTTGAGGACAAGGAGAGGAGGAAAAGGGATCCAGTCTATACTATAACAGTCGTGCTGCTCAAGGTTGCCCTGCAATTTTTCCTATTCTCTGCCAGGAGCCGCCCATCACACCACAAAAGTTTCAATCACCATGTGGCGATTTTTCTTTCCTGGCATTTTATCAAGTGTCTTCCTGCTTTGGTCTTTGCACTTTCAAGACAGTTTGTTATATTATATAAGGTGCCATTTGTCATCTTGCTTTGTGCTGTTTAAAATGCATAATTCTGGCCAGGAGCGGTGTGCATTTCAAAACGGCTATTTTCTCCTCCCCCTGCCAGAAGCATGAGAAGTTTTTTTTTTTTTTCTTTTTTTTTTATTCTCACTGGGAGAACCTGGTAGGGACACTGAAGACAAAATGTATGATTGTGTGGGACCCACGTTTGTCTACACTGAAACTCCAGCAATTTATCCACTATCGTTTATGTTTTCCTACCCTGGCACGGCTCCAGCAGTGATTTTTGCTCCCAAAGTGGGAGGCAGTGGTTAGCCCTGTGACCTCAATTATCTGATGTGGCTATAAAAAATGGTTAATTTTCAGTTTTTTCAGTTTTTACTTGTTGTAAGGATGGGAATGACAACTTCCAAGCTCCTCACAAGCCAAACTGGCAACTTCAATCTGGGCTTTTTATATACTAGAATTTACAAGCAACAATAATTATTATGGTAATAATAGCAAAATATTATTTGCCAGTCAGAGATATAAATTCTTAAATGTATTAACTCAATTAATTCTCACAGCTACCTTGTGAGATTGTTATTATTGTTATTCCTATTAGAGGATGAGAAAATTGGGACACAGAGAGGATATATATTTACTAGAGTTTTGATTAGATCCTTTCAGATTTAGACAGAAGTAGATTAACACTAAGAAACAGACACTGATATTTTATAATGTTGTTATATGCCAGGCATTGTTTTAGTTCTCTAAACATAATAAAGCAATAAACTTCAACAATATTAAGAGATATTGATAAAAAGAAAACATGAGTCCATACATCCAAGTTGCTGAACAAACTCCATAAAAGATAAACTCAAATGGATACACATCAAGACATACTATTATAAAACTCTTAAAATACAAAGACTAAGAGAGAATTTTGAAAGCAGCAAGGAATAATGGACTCATCATTTACAAAGGATCTTTGATAAGATTAACAGCCAATTTATCATCAGAAACTAGGAAGGCCAAAAGACAGTGGATTACATATTGAAAGGGCTGAAAGAAAAAAAAGCTGTCAACTAAAAATTCTATATTTGGCTAAATTCTACTTCAGAAATGAAGCAAAGATTAAGACATTCCCATTAAACAAAAGTTGAGAGAGTTCATCACTAGCCAACCTACTCCACAAGAAACATTAAAAAGAGTCCTCCAGGGTGAAAGGACACAAGATTCTAAGTAGAAGGCATATAAAGAAATAAAGCTGGGTATGGTAGATCATACCTACAATCTCAGTATTTTGAAAGGCTGAGGTAAGAGGATCGCTTGAGCCCAGGAGTTCAAGACCAGCCCTGGCAACATAGAGAGACCCCATCTCTGCAAAAAATAGAAAAATTAGCCAGGCATGGTGGCACATGCCTGTGGTCCCAGCTACTTGGGAGGCTAAGGTAGAGGACTGCTTGAGCCTGTGAAGTTCAGGCTGCAGTAAGCTAAGATCATGCAATGCCACTGTACTTCAGCTGGGTGCACGTCCTTGCCTCAAAAAAAAAAAAAAAATTTGCCAACATAGTTACCTTTACCAGAGTAGTTCTTTCTGTCTTTTTCCTTTCCTTAAAGAACTACTCTGATAAAGTTAACTACATTGGTATATACAAAAGCAAATATTATATTTTTACCTTATAAATTTTCTTTTTCTTTCATATATGATTTAAAATACAAACACATAAAATTAATGTAAATATACGTTAATGGGAGACAGTGTATAAAGATGTAATTTGTGACAATAACAACATAGACAGGAAGAGACAGCTGTATAGAAACAGAGTTTTTGTATATTATTAAAGCTAACCTGATACTAATTTCAATTACAGTTAATTCTCACCATCTGTAGATTCTGCATCTGAGGATTTGATCAACCAAAGGTCAAATGTATTTGAAAAAAAATCAATACAAATAATAATATGACAATAAAAATCATACAGATTTGAAAGATAGTATAGCATAACAGCTATTTATATAACATTTACATTTTGTTAGGTATTGTACGTAATCTAGAGATTATTTAAAGTATACAGGAAGATGTGCATACATTATATGCAAATATTATACCATCTTATATAAAGATGTGAGCATTTGAGGATTTGGGGTCCAAGGGAGGTCCTGGAACCAACCTTCAGTAGATACAGAGAGATAACTATAGATTATTAAAAAAAAAAAAAGATATTAATTGAAAGCACATGTCAGCTCCTAAGAAAATAATTTAAAAATATTCAGAAAAGGAAATTAGGAGGAAATCCAAACTTTATGTTAGAAAAAAATCAATTAAACAAACAAGAAAGCAATATTGAAAGAATTGGGGAAAACATAAAAATATACATAAAACTAAGAGCAAAGTGGCAAAAGTAAATCTTTCCTTATCAGTAATCACTTTAAATATAAATAAAACTCACCAGTTAAAAGATAAAAACTGGCAGGATGGATTAAAAAATAAAAGCATGCTGGTTACCTATAAGAGACTAACTTTAGGTCCAAAGATACAAATAAGCTGAAAATAGAAAATAATATTCCACACAAACAGTTGCCAAAACAGAGTTGTTATAACTACACTAACATCAGATAAAATAGACATGAAGTTAAAATTACAAAAGACAAGCAAAGTCACGATTCATTGATAAAGGGTCAATTTATCAAGAAGATATAACAATAATAAACATATATGCAATGCTATGATTTGGGCATTTTTTTTGTTCCTGCCAAAGCTCATGTTGAAACTTGATTCCCAATGTGGTGGTGTTGGGAGGTGGGGCATAGTGGGAAGTGTTTGGGTCATAAGGGCAGATCCCTCATGAATGGCTTGGTGTTGTTCCAAAGGTAGTCAGTGAGTTCTTTCCATCTTAAGACTGGATCTAGATTAGTTTTCACAGGAATTGATTAGTTTCTACAAGTGTGGTTGTTACAAAGCCAGGACGTCCCTCAGGTTTTTCTTTCTTCACACATCTGCTTCCCCTTTGCCCTTCTTTGTCATGTTGTGACTAAGCATAGAAGCCCTTGCCAGAGCCAGGGTCATGCCACTGAACTCCTCAGCCTGCAGAACTATGAGCTAAATAAAACTCTTTTATTTATTAATTACCCAGTCTCAGGTATTCTTTTACAGCAACATAAAAGGGACTAAGATGTGCACCAAACAATAGAACCTCAAAATATATGAAGCCAAAAATGACAGAATTGAAGGGAGAAATAGACAGTCCTAGAATAGTAGTTGGAGACTTCTATACCCCACCTTTTGTAATGATTAGAACTGTGACATGGTAATTGCCCCATAAACTGCATACCTCGACCATACCTCGGCTTTCCATTGAAACTACTCTCTGTAACCCTAATGTGACAGGCAAGCAGTCCAAACCAATGCCATTTTGGCCCCTGCACCATTTTAAGAAAAACTAAGACTTGTAATAAGTAGCTAAGGTCTGTAATTTTCCACCCTACCCAGACAATGTGTAAACTAACACTTATCTTGACTTCTGTGAACCACTTAAGTAACAATCGGAATGGCCAAAGTCCCCTGGCCCTTGGAATGTCTAAAGTCCCCTGGTCCTTGGAATGTCTAAAGTCCCCTGGCCCTTGGAATGTCCAAAGCCCCTTGCCCTCAACCATGCCCAGGAGGTGGTTTCTGGGCATAAAAGGTCTTGACACCCTCCTTTCGGGGCCATGAGTTAGAGAGACGTGAGGCCTCCGTGGCCGCCAGCAAAAAGACCCTGTAATTTGGCCTAGTCTTTGTCTCAGTGGTGATTTTGCACTCACTCGGTTACAACAGAACAACCAGAACTAAGATCAGCAGAAAATGGAGAACTGAAACTATACTATAAACCAAGTAGACCTTGTTTGGGACTAGCTGTGCTGTCTCAGAAACCCCGCTCTGTGCAGGCTGACCCCATCCCTCTCTGATTGCTCTGCAGCTGCATTACTAAACCCCTACCTAGGCACCACACCAAGGCTTCCAAACATGTGGCAATTAAGCAAAGCCTAATTACAGCCATCAAGGCAGCTCGAGAGAGGACAGGGAAAACATATGTTGGTTATCCATACTTGTAAATTCCTGTTTGATATATATCTGTAAAAAATCCTGGTTTCTGTCTTTTTTTTAAAAGTCACAGAATGATACACTGTAGGTCTGTTACAAGTTAAGAAACGATCTCTGTGCCTCTTATCAGCGGATAGATTACCTCAGTCCTAAAACCCCTTATGCCCGCCACCCCACTTACCATATAAACCACTGGTTTTGTAAGCCCAGAGCTGCCTCCTCTGATTGTTACAGGGCAGCCCGGCAGGTTAATAAAACTTTACAGCCTGACATTGGGTCTATTATCCTTTCTCTCGGCTACCCTTACAGATCTAACATACATATTAATAGAACAGTACACCCACCAGCAGTAGAATACATATTTCTCTCAAGTACACACAGAACATCCTTCAAGATATACCATATATTATCCCACAAAAAATTATCAATCAATTACAAAATATTGAAATCATACAAAATATCTTCTCCAGCAAAAATAGAAAGAAGCTATAAATCAGTAACAGATGGAAACTAGAAAATTCACAAATATTTTAAAATTAAACAACACATCCTTTAAAAATAAACCAATGGGTCAAGAAGTCACAAATGGAATTAGAAAATTCTTTGAGACAAAATGAAAACACAACATGCTAGCATTTATTGTATGCAGCCAAAACAGTGATCAGAGAGAAATGTATAGCAATAGAGGCCTACATTTAAAAAGAAGATCTCAAATCAATAACTTAATTTTATACTTAGGAGCTAGGCAAAGAAAAGCAAACTAAACTCGAAGTTAGCAGAAGGGAGAACAGCATAAAGATTAGAATGGAGATAAAATAGAGAATGAGAAAATAATAGAGAAAATCAACAAGAGTTGGTTCTTAGAAAAGATCAAGAGAATTAACAAACTTGTAGCTACTCTGACAGAAAAAGAGAGTGAGGGAGGGAGGAAAGGAGAGCGAGAGAGAGGAGGAGGAGGGGGAGGAGAAGAAGAAAAGTGGAGAGAGAAAAGATGCAAATAATTAAAATCAGAACTAAAAGCGGGGGCCTTATCTCCAATCTTAAAGAAATAAAACGTTTTGGAGAGAATTCAATGAATTGTATATCAACAAATTAGATAAACTAGGTGAAATGGACAAATTCTTAGAAACACAAAAATGATCAAAACTGACTCAAGAATAAATTAAAAATTCCTAAGCAGATCTATAAGTAAAGAGAT